>CAWUDS030000416.1:25106-37606 GCA_963859935.3 Lathyrus sativus | reverse complement strand
AGACTAACTACGGCTAAACAAAATATTCTCACACAGCAGTGAGAAAAACAACTGGTTTCAAAGGTCGGGAACCTATGGACAAAACTATGGCTTGGTCTCAAATGCACTCGGGCAAGAGAGAAAAAAAGGTAACATCAGTCGTCAGCGGGAAAGTCTCGATCGCACAGCCGCGAGAGAACGGAAAGTCAGTTGTTAGTGTGCTCGCTAGGATATCGCATCCTATGCCTACATATTCTCGTCTGGTACGAGAAATCAGAGCAGCTGTAGTTCGGCTACTTCGGGACCACAGCTCAAATCTCGTTTTATTAACATTTTGAAAAATGATTACAATGATTGAATACTGAAAAATAATATCCTAGGAAATGCTATCCTATCCTATCATGAAAAATCGAATGAAAAAGTCCCCTAACAAGTGGACGTCTAATTCTATCTCTAAAATCGTAAAATAATCTCCATGAAAATATATCCTAAAAGAAAATGTACTCTAAAAAATATTAAGTCTACTTTAATATTTTTTATTCTTTTCCAATCATTTTCTCCTTTTTCTTTCAAAATATCCTCTCTTTATTTTTCTATTTTTTCAATATATTTTTCTTTATTTTTCTCTTTTTTTCACATATTTTTTCTCTATATTATTTTCTACTATTTTTTGAATATACTTTTTCTCTTTTTTATATTTTTTTTTATATACTATTTCTTTTTCTTTCTATGTGAAAAAAAATACAAGGGGAGGGGGTACACAGCCCAGCTGGGGGGTTAGTAAGCAGAAATAAAAAATAAAAAAGGAACAAACTGGGCCCAGCCCATTTGCTTGCTGCAAAAAACGGATGGGGAGGTGCTGGCCAGAATGCAGTGTGTATGTAAGCCAAAAGACTCGTATTGGGCCCAGGCCCAGAGTCCTTTCCAACACAGCAACGGGGGGGTGTAGAGCTGGAACGAGGGTGTAGCAGGCAAACAATCCAACGGGCCTTTGAGCCCAATCCCACGCGAGCCTATCTTCAGAAAACCAAAAGAAACCCTAAATCCCCTAATCCTCCATTTCACTGTTCACCTTCCTCTCTTGCAAACCCTAACGGCGCCGCCGTCTTCCATCCCCAAACTCCCTCTTCTCAAACCTTTTCTCAGTCTCAATCTCCATCTTCGTCTCATTTCTTCTGTTTCTCCCAAATCTCGTCGCAACTCAATATCACCCCAAGAAAAAAACTGAAGAATCTTATGCAGTCTTCAACCTTCTGTTTCTCTTGCACGATTCGTCAAACTCAGAAGGATTACGAAGGTTTTGAAGATCTTGTTGGATGGATCTAGAAGATTCTTGGATGAAGGTTGACGGAGCTTTCAGCAAGCTTTGATGAAGATCAAACGATCTTGGAGTTGCGATGGATCTGGAAAAACGGCTAATACTGAACGTTCTTGAAGTTTGCATGTTGAAGATGATCTTCAAAAAATCTTTGAAGATGATGAATCCACGGCGATTTCTGGAAAAAACGAAATGGATGAGCGCTCTGAAGATTTGTTGGTGACGATCCATGGTAATGATGAACTGGATGATTTCTGGAAATGAGGAAAGACTGATGACATCTGTGAATCGATTTTGCTAACCGATTATGATTTTTTGGGCGAAATTGATGGAGGCCTTAAAGAAAAGGATGAAGATTCGAAGGATCTTCACGAGTTTCTGGAAAACCGATATTGAGGAACACGAAAAACCAGATGAACACTGAAGCATGTTGAAGGTCGTTGAAGATTTCATGGAGAAGGTTTCATGGAGCTTGGATGATGATGATCGGAGATGGTGATCATTAGTGGTGATGTAGGTTGATCGGAGGTTTCTGGGTTGTATTGGTCATGGCTGATGATGGATCGGAGAAGATGAGAGGAGATTAAGAGTGATCGGAGGAGGATGAAGGAGGAAGACGGATTCTGGTGATTTCTGGGTTTCCGGTGACCGGTACGGCGGCCGGAGGTAGCTGGTGTCGCCGGCGACGTTCCGTTGCGGTGGTTGCATGGCCGCCGGCCATGCAACCGGTGAAGGCTGCGGTGATGCCAAGTGGCGTAGTTAGTGGGAGAGTTGAACGCATGCGTGCCACTTGGCACAGGGTGGCAGAGTGTGAGAGAAAGTGGAGTGTGAGGTGGCGTGATGGTGTGAAGTAACGTGGGGTAGCCTCTTGCTTTACACGTGGCTGAACATTATATACCCTGAGACTTCTGGAACGTTCTAGAAACTGCTGGACATTACTGGACAAAGCTGGACTTTGAATTTGGCTTTCAACTCTGGGCCCAACGAATCTGCAAATAAAACCCAAAAAACTGCATAATAAAGGATTAAGACTTGGGTTATGCTAATGCTGAATTAAGATGACTAATGATATGAATTAACGGATGATCAAATGGGCTAATGACTCAATCACTTGAACCTAATTAATCTAATGCTCTAATGAAAGCTAATTAAACTCTAAAAAAGAAATAATATTCTAAAAACATTAATTAAAATCTATTAAACTTCTAATAAAACTATATTATTCTATAACATCTATTAAAGACCATTAAGAGAAAAATCTATCTATTCCTATATTAAAAATGCCATTAAATTCTATACTATCTAAAAGAATATATTCAAAAAATCAATTAATATTCTAAAAGAAAAATCTATATTATTTATTTAAAATTCTAAAATGATTTAAATCTATTTAAAAAGAATTAAAACTATTAAAAATCCTATTAAATCCTGAAAATGATTTAAAAGCTATTAAAAATCTAAAAATGGCCAATAAAATCCAGAAAAATTACCATAATTCCCAGAGGGACAAAAATAGCACCGAACGACACATAACACCGTGAGAGCACACCAAAATAGCCGGTAAAAATAAACGGGCACCGAAATATCCCAAAAATACGACTCTATCTATCCAAACTGATTAAAAACACCTGAGACGCGAGACGAGAGCTGTGATCCTAATAAAATCAAAACAAATGAAAAATGCACTGTATGCGATATGCAGATGCGAATGCGGTAATGCGTCGAAACATCGAGCCAGATACGAGACCCGGTTGGTCAAATTTTAGGGTGCAACAGCTGCCCCTATTCAAGCGGCTTGGACCTGAATGGGTGAAGAGCGCTCAGCCTTCGAACATTCAAGGTAGATGACGGTTGAATACAAATGGAACCCTGAAATTTGCCAACCGCACGAAATAAACTGCAAAATGCTTGAGGAATAGCCTCCAATAAACTGAAGTCTGGTTGTCACGGCAACAACTGGTCAATTTTCTGATAAAATTTTCTTCTCCTTGCCAATCACCTGTGTGACACCACAAGTATTGGAATAATGCTTCGAAAAGCAAACACCTTCCCATCTGTCATGGGATCTTTCTGTCGATTCCTGGTTCACGACGAACCTGAGGAAACTCTCCTGGGGAATTCTGAATTGAACTGCCTGGCACCTATTCTGACGAAGGCGGCAGCTTCAGAAGTCTGATATATGTCAATCTTCGTTGTTGTTGTTGTTTTTTCTGATGCTGACGTAACAACCAAATATGAAGAATCACTCCGCTGGGGGAGAAGATAAACTGAACCACACAACTCTGCAGGTGAACAAATTCGAAATCCAATAGGTAACCATCCTGGTCCATGTTTCGACATGCGTATGCTTGAAATGATGCAATGCACTATATGACATGAATATGCTATGCGTTTTGTTTGAAAATGCGATGCCCGGACGGCATGGAAGTACTATATGTTTGTATAAATGCTATGACTATATATGCAAATGCAAATGCAGGCTCGAGCTGCCAGAGAACACCAGGTCTGAACACCGCTTGGCAAAATAAATGCCGAAGGTAACGTCAACTCTACTGGGGATGAACTGAAGCCACAGAATTACCTCAGCAAAATAAATGCTGGAAACGGGAAACCAAATCCGCTGGGATAACCGTCCTGCTGGAGAAATGAAAAGGCAACCCTGCTTGGCGACTTCATTGGGGAAGAAAAAACAACTCTGCTTGGGGATGCTTTCTTCAAACCATTGACAACTGATTGTACTCTGCGGGGATTGACCCTAACTGGGATTGACTGCGCAGCCCACTGCTGGAAATGCCCCTACTATCACGGATATCAATCTTAATCTGCTGAGGATACTCCTGATCCTACTCTGATACGGGATAAAATACAATCTCGATTCTTCCGGGGATAATAAGTAACTTTCATCAGCTGAAGAGTAGCAATTCTGGTTTAACAACATCCTCAAGGATTTCAAACATTAGTCGGAGAACTGGTATCCATCGAGCTTTGTATCGGGAAACCTGACAACATGCGAGTCATTGGGAATTACTGTGTCCGATACCTTTTAGGTTTTTGTTTTTTCTTGGTTTAAGATAAACATGGACTATGTACACTGTGGAAGATATGAAAAATACTAGACGAGAACTAGCATTCAAAGGTAGACTACCAGACGAGAACTGATAGGAAAATAGGTTATCGGAAAATTGAACGGAAATTGATTTAGCTTGAACATGTACCAGACGAGAACTGATACAACACTTGATTTGTAGTTTGGACATCAGACGGGGCTGACTGGATAACAGACTGAGAACAAGACAACCAGGCGAGAACTGGCTGAAAGCTGACGTGCACCAGACGAGAACTGGTATAACTCATAGGTTAAAACACACGATGATCAGACGAGAACTGATTACGCGAAGACATGTACCAGACGAGAACTGATACCACACTTGAAGAAACGGCGACCAGACGAGAGCTGGTTACAATAAACTACGCCAGACGGGAACTGATGCTTACAATAAACTGCACCAGACGGGAACTGATGCTTACGGAAGGGTGGACCAGACGAGAACTGGTTACCGGTTTTCCAGGCGAGAACTGGACTTTGGAAACGACTGGTTACTGACACGTAACAAGTTTAGACTGCAGGATAATGATCCAACGACAACACGACCTTTTTCAGAATACTGATGTTTTTGATAAGGGTAATGATTCCCCGATACTTAACTCTGGCTGGGGATAAACAAGCTTGTTTGAACAACTTGCCCCAGTACACTCGGCTGGGGATAGGAAGACTGGCTTGCACAACTTGCCCCAGTATCTATACGACAACAGAATTCAATCTCCATTAACCCAGTTGGTTTCAACACTATCTTTGCGGTGACTTGCCCCTGAATGAGCGTTCTAGCGACTTAACCTGATCTGATTATCCACCCGAAGTATCTGCTTTCAAATCTCCACGCTCTGCATAGCTGCCCCTGATTGGTTCTCGAGAAGACTCACTTCTGATCAACTGTTTCTCAAACAAACTGCCCCATAATCAACTGAAGCTTCGGGACTTGTCCTCAGACTGACTGATTCTTAACTCACTGGAAAATAATGCCCCTGATCCACTGGGCTTCGCAACATACACCATTCTGATTCAGACTGCTGAATTACTCAGTCCTGCTCGATTATTCCCTGCTGGCATTTCTTTCATGCCAACTACTAACCTGCAATTAAAAAATCGTCTGCTTACGAATGGTAATCTTAATGCAGTGGTTATGCAGATTTTTTGAAAAAATTTGAGCTGTCACTCATTTACATGCATGATTATGAGTGATGAATGAAACAAAGTTCAAATGTAGTGCTTACGTGGTCAGTGAAAAATACAACAAGGATGTGACTAGCAAGTCAAGAAGGAGTCAGGTTACTCAACCTTATCGTAATGCGCTTCAGACTAACCCTACCTCAATTAGGTCTTTTAAGGGTTGTATCGTGGTCGGGTTCACGGTTCGTGAAACAAAGGATATTTGGCTCAAATTTTGATTTGTACCCACCCCTTCTACGTGATGATCTCCGATCCTAAGGTTCAGTTAACCTGGCACAAGCACTCGCCTCTTCGAGAGGTATGCTGAATGGTAAGGACCATAGCTAAGGAATTCACAATGCTCTTCTGGAGTGACAGTTGCTCCTTCTCGTTTTCGGTGTCTGTGTACACGACTTTGTGATTTGCTGGGGAAAAATTTCTTTTGATATCCCCTCTTTTTCGTTCTTTTGATTCCCTAATTTTTGTCTGGACTGACTCCTTTTGAGTTCTTTTCGGTTTTTTCGTTTTCTTTTGAAGTCCAGCGGGATGCCCTGATTTTTGCCTAAGTATTAGCTTTCTCAGCTTTTTCTTTCTTTTTACTTAGCGGGCTTTCTTTCTTTCTTTCTCTTGGAACAAAGTCGCGTGACACTGGTTGTCTTGATTGCTCCGAAAGGATTGTAACCGTCTCACTCCTGGTTGGTGAGATATGACCTCTTGAAAGGTATAAACTGATTGGTCCTTGAAAGACAACACTCCTCTGTAAGACTTGAATGCTCGGTCAAGCTAACTGACGACTACCCTGCCCCGGGTTAAGATGTGAGGGTTAAAAAGTCCGAAAAAAACTTCTACTTCCTGGCTCGAAGTGGTTAACAAGGGACTAACTCCTTATATCTCCAGTGTTTGGGGGATTTGAAACAATGCCTTGTACGTCATCGGTACGGTCTTATCTGAAAGCATATGATCATCGGTTATGAGTTTAGTTTCGTCATCCTCCAATCTTTGCTAGTCACAATGATAAAGTGGAGTGAATAAAATGCAAGTGTCAGTGCAATGCAGTAAATGAGCGACAGCGACATGATTAATTCAGAAAAATGCATAGTCACTTTATTATTATCACCATTCGAAACATACAATGTTTAAAAGCAGGTAGTAACTAACAGAAAAGAAACTACAAATGCAAATGATAACAAGGTCTGAGGACTGCCAATGCTGAGGCGCCTGCCTGTCTGGACCACTGGCTTATTTTGCTGGGGAATACTTTCCGAGTCTACGAGCCTAGACAGCTGAGCGGTTGGTATGAACAAACAAAAGTCCTTCTCGAAAGGAAATGCGATCTTGGTCAATCAACTGTTGTACTTTCGCCTGAAATGCTTTACAATTTTCCGTCGAATGCCCTGGAGAGCCACCATGATAACCACACTGAACGTGGGGATTGTACCCAGGAGGGTAAGGTTTTGGAACTGGCTTAAGAGCTTTAGGTTCCACCAAAGAACTCTGGATCAAAGATGGTAGCAGCTGGCTATACGGCATAGGCACTGGATGAGAAGGAGCTTTCCTTCGTTCCAAGTTGTTGCGAGGTCTGTTCTGATTCTGACGCTGAGTCTGATAACCTCGACCACGAGTTCGCTGCTCTGCAATGGAAGCGACATAAGATTCCTGATAGGGTGCCCCAGGCACGGCTGTCTGTTCAGTATAACAAGCCACAGGAGGTACTGATCTCTGATAAGATGATGAACCAACAAAATTCACTGATTCGCTTCGAGGATATTCAACCTTTGGCATGACTGCGTTGATCACAAATTCTTCTTCACTCTGATAGTCACAAGGATATTCAGTTTCACCAGCTTGATCATTTGAAGTAATCTGAATTTTCCCAATTCTTATGGAATACTCAAGGCGTTCTCCTAATGCCACCACGTCAGAGAAACTTATTGGAAGTCCGAGCAATCTTTTGAAGTACGAATATTGTAGGGAATCCACAAACATGCTTGCCAGCTCTTGGTCTAACAGCGGTGGACGCACTCTAGCAGCAAATTCTCTCCATCTCTGAGCATACTTCCTGATAGGTTCATTGTCCTCTTGAGACAACTCTTGCAAATGCATGTGATAGGGAGCTACGTCTAGGTTATAATCGTACTGCTTCAGAAAAGCTCTGGCTAAATCCATCCATGATTGAATCTGATTTCTCTCTAACTGCATATACCACCTCAAAGATGCCCCAGTCAGACTATCTTGAAAGCAATGAATCATTAGTTTGTCATCTCGCGCGAACGCAGTCATTCTTCGACAGAACATCATCAAATGCAGCTTCGGACAGCTATCTCCCGTGTACTTCTCAAATTTCGGTACTTTGAACTTGTAAGGCAACACCTGGTCAGGAACCAAACACATGCCTACAGCATCCAGGTTAACAGCATCTTTGACTTTCAAAGCTTCCATTTGCTCTTCCAACACTTGGAGTCTTCTATCCTTGTCAAGAGCTCTTGGATCTACTATCCCAGCCGTTGGAATATCTCTACGGTAGTTCATCACAGGGAAAGCAACACCTTGATTGTTAACAGGAGGAGGACGCTCATTTCGGGCAACAAACTGCTCATGTCGACTTTGGTTCTCAACAGAGGGCTGTACAACTTGGTCTGCAGCAATGTTGTTCACTTGCGGGAAGTCTTCCATGGAATCGTACAGAGGGTTGGACGCCATAGTGAACCCCATCAAGGTGTTAGGAGATTGGAAATTACCTTCAGACATCGCAACCAATAGTCTTCAGCTGACTTCAATGCTTGATTCTGCTCAAATCTACTCAATCCCTAGGTCGGTCTCTGACAGTCAACAGTTGCTCAATCCGAACTCCGGGTAATCACCTTCAGGAAACAAAGGCTGG
The DNA here is from genome assembly GCA_963859935.3 of Lathyrus sativus. NCBI lineage: Eukaryota > Viridiplantae > Streptophyta > Magnoliopsida > Fabales > Fabaceae > Lathyrus > Lathyrus sativus. The sequence continues at coordinate 29,161 of CAWUDS030000416.1, read as the reverse complement.
ATCAGAACTCTGGCTAGCTGGAGGATGATATGCAATGCAACACTGATATGCATATGATATGCAAAATGCAGCAAACAACGGGACCACAACCCCCACACAATCTGAATACTGCTGCGCTGCTGACGGAGACGTTCTCTGAAGAGAAGACCAGAATAACGGGTAGGTTGGAAGTCAAGTTTCCTGCAAAAAAAAACCCCCACTCACAGGTATGGACCTATATCTGACAAGGTACGACATCCTATGCGGTCGTCAGCGTCACAAACTTTCAAGACTGACGATACGATTCCCAGAAGGAGTGGCATCATCAAGTCCTGAAGAGGCCTCACTTAGCTAACTTCCAAATGATCGGTTCCCGGAGTCGACAATCCAACTGACCAAACAACCCCCTCGACCCAAAGGGTAGAAAAAGAAGTCAACCAGAAGAACCTCGTCCGAGTGTAGATTTCGCGGGACACTAGTACAAGCAAAGCCGGTACGCACCCACTAATCTCTACTCTAAGTCTAAGGTGCACTCAAGCCCAGGTCCGGCTTATCTCTCATCATAGAACACCCGTAACACCCCAACAGCAACAGATAACATCGATAAATAGACCCCAATAGCCAAGCAAACAAGTGCTAGGATTGACTCTCTCTTAGGGGACGTTGGATCCCACATGCATAAGGACTATCGCAATCCTTAGCAGCCAGGGGACGTTGGATCCCCAGCAGATACTCGCATAGGGAACTCTCGCAGTCCCCAGCAGAGTCGCCAGCTGTCGCTACTGCGAAAATCGGCGCCGGCTGACAGAAGAGTCGCCACCGTGCGTTATTTATCCCAACGGAGGGAAAGGAAACGCTCGAAGTAAACCTCGCAAAAAACGGGGAAAGGTATGGTCATCGCAACCAAAACCTGGGTTCGGGAGTCGGTTACGCAAGGGGAAGGTATTAGCACCCCTCACGTCCGTCGTACTCGACAGGATCCACGCTTGCTTGGGTTGTCTAAAGGATGCAAAACAATCTATCTACGGCTGCTAAATCTAAACGGAAGGGGAACTAACTCGATAGAGCGTCGCACTCTACGCCTACGTATTCTAAAGAGAGAAAGTCAGAGTCAACGTAGTTCGGGACTACAGGGAAATTGGCTCGCCAAGACTTCGCGTCTTGTGCCTACGTACTTCCATACTGCATGGAAGATCAGAGCTTTACGTAGTTCAGACTAACTACGGCTAAACAAAATATTCTCACACAGCAGTGAGAAAAACAACTGGTTTCAAAGGTCGGGAACCTATGGGCAAAACTATGGCTTGGTCTCAAATGCACTCGGGCAAGAGAGAAAAAAGGGTAACATCAGTCGTCAGCGGGAAAGTCTCGATCGCACAGCCGCGAGAGAACGGAAAGTCAGTTGTTAGTGTGCTCGCTAGGATATCGCATCCTATGCCTACATATTCTCGTCTGGTACGAGAAATCAGAGCAGCTGTAGTTCGGCTACTTCGGGACCACAGCTCAAATCTCGTTTTATTAACATTCTGAAAAATGATTACAATGATTGAATACTGAAAAATAATATCCTAGGAAATGCTATCCTATCCTATCATGAAAAATCGAATGAAAAAGTCCCCTAACAAGTGGACGTCTAATTCTATCTCTAAAATCGTAAAATAATCTCCATGAAAATATATCCTAAAAGAAAATGTACTCAAAAAAATATTAAGTCTACTTTAATATTTTTTATTCTTTTCCAATCATTTTCTCCTTTTTCTTTCAAAATATCCTCTCTTTATTTTTCTATTTTTTCAATATATTTTTTCAATATATTTTTCTTTATTTTTCTCTTTTTTTTCACATATTTTTTCTCTATATTATTTTCTTTATATTATTTTCTACTATTTTTTTAATATACTTTTTCTCTTTTCTATATTTTTTTATATACTATTTCTTTTTATTTCTATGTGAAAAAAAATACAAGGGGAGGGGGTACACAGCCCAGCTGGGGGGTTAGTAAGCAGAAATAAAAAATAAAAAAGGAACAAACTGGGCCCAGCCCATTTACTTGCTGCAAAAAACGGATGGGGAGGTGCTGGCCAGAATGCAGTGTGTATGTAAGCCAAAAGACTCGTATTGGGCCCAAGCCCAGAGTCCTTTCCAACACAGCAACGGGGGGGGGGGGGGGGGGGGGGGTGTAGAGCTGGAACGAGGGTGTAGCAGGCAAACAATCCAACGGGCCTTTGAGCCCAATCCCACGCGAGCCTATCTTCAGAAAACCAAAAGAAACCCTAAATCCCCTAATCCTCCATTTCACTGTTCACCTTCCTCTCTTGCAAACCCTAACGGCGCCGCCGTCTTCCATCCCCGAACTCCCTCTTCTCAAACCTTTTCTCAGTCTCAATCTCCATCTTCGTCTCATTTCTTCTGTTTCTCCCAAATCTCGTCGCAACTCAATATCACCCCAAGAAAAAAACTGAAGAATCTTATGCAGTCTTCAACCTTCTGTTTCTCTTGCACGATTCGTCAAACTCAGAAGGATTACGGAGGTTTTGAAGATCTTGTTGGATGGATCTAGAAGATTCTTGGATGAAGGTTGACGGAGCTTTCAGCAAGCTTTGATGAAGATCAAACGATCTTGGAGTTGCGATGGATCTGGAAAAACGGCTAATACTGAACGTTCTTGAAGTTTGCATGTTGAAGATGATCTTCAAAAAATCTTTGAAGATGATGAATCCACGGCGATTTCTGGAAAAAACGAAATGGATGAGCGCTCTGAAGATTTGTTGGTGACGATCCATGGTAATGATGAACTGGATGATTTCTGGAAATGAGGAAAGACTGATGACATCTGTAAATCGTTTTTGCTAACCGATTATGATTTTCTGGGCGAAATTGATGGAGGCCTTAAAGAAAAGGATGAAGATTCGAAGGATCTTCACGAGTTTCTGGAAAACCGATATTGAGGAACACGAAAAACCAGATGAACACTGAAGCATGTTGAAGGTCGTTGAAGATTTCATGGAGAAGGTTTCATGGAGCTTGGATGATGATGATCGGAGATGGTGATCATTAGTGGTGATGTAGGTTGATCGGAGGTTTCTGGGTTGTATTGGTCATGGTTGATGATGGATCGGAGAAGATGAGAGGAGATTAAGAGTGATCGGAGGAGGATGAAGGAGGAAGACGGATTCTGGTGATTTCTGGGTTTCCGGTGACCGGTACGGCGACCGGAGGTAGCTGGTGTTGCCGGCGACGTTCCGTTGCGGTGGTTGCATGGCCGTCGGCCATGCAACCGGTGAAGGCTGCGGTGATGCCAAGTGGCGTAGTTAGTGGGAGAGTTGAACGCATGCGTGCCACTTGGCACAGGGTGGCAGAGTGTGAGAGAAAATGGAGTGTGAGGTGGCGTGATGGTGTGAAGTAACGTGGGGTAGCCTCTTGCTTTACACGTGGCTGAACATTATATACCCTGAGACTTCTGGAACGTTCTAGAAACTGCTGGACATTACTGGACAAAGCTGGACTTTGAATTTGGCTTTCAACTCTGGGCCCAACGAATCTGCAAATAAAACCCAAAAAACTGCATAATAAAGGATTAAGACTTGGGTTATGCTAATGCTGAATTAAGATGACTAATGATATGAATTAACGGATGATCAAATGGGCTAATGACTCAATCACTTGAACCTAATTAATCTAATGCTCTAATGAAAGCTAATTAAACTCTAAAAAAGAAATAATATTCTAAAAACACTAATTAAAATCTATCAAACTTCTAATAAAACTATATTATTCTATAACATCTATTAAAGACCATTAAGAGAAAAATCTATCTATTCCTATATTAAAAATGTCATTAAATTCTATACTATCTAAAAGAATATATTCAAAAAATCAATTAATATTCTAAAAGAAAAATCTATATTATTTATTTAAAATTCTAAAATGATTTAAATCTATTTAAAAAGAATTAAAACTATTAAAAATCCTATTAAATCCTGAAAATGATTTAAAAGCTATTAAAAATCTAAAAATGGCCAATAAAATCCAGAAAAATCACCATAATTCCCAGAGGGACAAAAATAGCACCGAAC
>CAWUDS030000415.1:0-92399 GCA_963859935.3 Lathyrus sativus | reverse complement strand
ATGAATGCATGAGTGCAAGATGCAACACCCACAAACAAGACATACAAAGCACACAGGTTCAAAGGTTCGGCACGAGCATGGAGCCAAAGATAAGAACCAACCAACCCACAATGGTATGTACTATGGTTATATCATCACCTGTAGAACAAGGTTCTAAAAAGTTCCCAGAATCATAATTCCATCTTTTGGATATTATCGGCTTAAACGACTACTCGTCGGCCAACAATATTCTCAAGAGAAACTCATCTAAGTGTGGTATCGCGTAACGACTAATTCAAGTCTACACCTGAACAGCCACCGCACCACGTCCTTATAAGACCAAGATGGGTTAAAGGGTTCTAAGGTCCTCAGCTTCTCAGGCTCCCAGTCGGAAAAAGTAATATCAATTACGACTACTCGTAAGACATCAGTAATTCCAAAGGGGCCTCCACCGAGCGGGGGATCTCAAGTCAGCTTGGTAAGGACTACTCCACGTAAGCCAACAAGACTATACCACCCTCCTATCATAAGTGCACTCAAGTCCGGGTATAGGACTTATCTCACCACACAGATTACCAGGCACCAAAACAGAACAATCAATAACAAACAAGTCAAACAAAAAACAATAAATAAATCAAAGTAGGCGAAACCCACTAGGAACCTAAATGTCCCCAGCAGAGTCGCCACTTTACTGTAGCGGTAAAAATCGTGAGTGTAAGTTATTGATTAACTTAACTCAAAGAAAACAAGAGTCGCCACCGCACTTTTATTTTATCCAAAAAAGGAAAGGAAAAAGAGCGAACAAAACCAAATAGTTCTAAAATAAGAACACGAGACAGAGATCGGGGTAAGGGGGTTGGTTACGCAATGGGAAGGTGTTAGCACCCAAAACGTCTATAGTACTCTATAGGAGCCCTTTGAAATATTTACGTTTTTTTGGTTTGAAAATGGTTTGTTTGAAAAGAGATTGGGGAGATGAGAAGAGAATTATTTTTTAGATTTTTGTGTTTGGAGAGACTTATCGCCTCATGCCTACGTACCCACAAAGTGCAATATGGGATCAAAACCCCGTAGTTCATGGTACAAATGACAAAAATTTGTTGGTTTTGATTGATTTTAGATGTAAAGACAAGTCGTCATTTCAAGGAGAAAACTACGACTATTCACCCACGAGTATTAAGACAACATCTGCGTCACATAAAGATGGAGGATTTGCTTGGATTATCAACAAGACTATCACTCAACATCCACGTGGAAAATGTCAAAGTCTTAATAATATGGGGAATAGGAGAATTACATCTCAACTATAGAAATGAATCATGTCTAAACTTTATGAAAAAAAGTTTTAAAGTGAAAAAGTGCATAAAGGCACAAAAAGAGTTGATGAGTTTTTGTATTTTTTATGTCTTTTGAAATTGGTCAAAGCATGATTAACATTGATTGACTTTTATTAAGAAGAAAAAAAGTTTAAAAAAAAATCACTTGACGAAAGTCAAGGCTTTATTGCGAAAGCGGTTTTGAAGTTTGAAACCAAGAAGGTTTTGAAAGAGGGAGAAAGTTTTTGAAAATTTAAGAAGGGGAGGAGATGAAGTGACTATCCTAGAAACCAAAATAAAAGCTAGAGGTAAGAAAGATCTAACCGACTTGTAGCACACTCCATAGCAAGCAAAAAGAATTCCATCCGATTTAAAGCATAAGCTAATGAGCGAGCCAAATAAAGGCTAAGATCCACGATACTCCAAGCATAGGAATGAAAATCCTAATTCTAAGTCCAAAGGTCCATGAAGTCCAAGGTCTAAGAGTAGTCCAAGAGCATAACCACAAAGTTAATAGCACCAAGTTTTTTAGAGATTTTTTTATCCTTTATTAGTGTTTTGAACAAGGTATGGTCCAAGTGGACAAAAGAGAAATGACATAAACATAAACAAAGATATGATATGAAATGATAATATGGAAACATAAAAGTAAGAAATAAGGAGTAAGAAGAGAGTATAAACAAAATTAAACAAGGATAATGTTAGTGAATTAGTAATTAGTGGTTAGAACATATGATCAATGGTGATTAATTCTTGCACTTATACCAAGGTTAATGAAAGCTCATTAGAGGATTGATAGAATCAAAGCCTCCTAACAATGATTTTCATAGGTATTGGACTTAAGACAAACAACTAATCATACTTGGACTTTTAAACATCAGTTTGAGCCACAAATGATCATTTTCCGATTAAGGGACACTTTAGCGCTATGTTAAGCAATCGTAATCGGGTTTATGTAGAAACCACGACTATCTGAGGCCGGTCAATAAAATGTTAGTGTTAACACATGTTAGAGAAGTGATATGTAAATCACTCTCCTAAAACATGCCACATAAAAAGAAAAGAGATAATGATCTCATCATAATCAAGATTTTTAATCAATTAATCAAAGGTAATCTATCACTATTCCAAAGTACGGAGAATTATCTCAATGATTATTCATCCATAGATTTGAAATAATGAAGATTAAACAACCTTGATAATCAACAATCTATGATCCATAGATTTCATCGATCAAAAATAAAAAGAAGAAGAAAGAAAATTAAAATGAAAAGAAATTTCAATTTGAATCTTAAATCGATTAAATCATCATCAATATCAATCACCTCTTTTAGTGGATAAAATCAACACTCAAAGTCCATTGATATTGATGAGATCTTATCAAAATTCAAGATCCAAAACAAATCAACAATTAATCCAAAACTAAAATATTTTTTTCAAATAATTTTTTAAATGCTTTTTTCAAGAATATTATTATTATTATTTTTTTAAAAATAAACTAATAGCAATAAAAAAAAAAGGAAAAGGCCCACACGGCCAATTTTCTTAAAAAGAAATAATAAAAAAAAGAAAATAAATGAAATAACAATTGAAAAGGAGAAAGAGAAAATAAACAGAAACATCATCTTCTTCTAGCTCTCACACGCGACAATGTTCACAGCCATGGATGCTTCGGTGCTCGCTTAAATCAAAACGGCGGGACGCAAAAATCACACGAAATAGATCGTAATCAAAAGCTCTCCACAACAGTATCAACAGTTCAAAGAAATGCAACCAAAAGTAACGGATCGAAAATGACGGTGAAGCTCAAACTACCTTCAAACTCAGGTAAATGATGAAATCGAAACTCTCTTCTTCTTTCTTCTTCTTCTGAATGAATTCTGGTTCGAAATTGATCTCTGTTTGAGGTTAATTTAAGTTAATTTGGTGGAAGGAAGTAGGAGAAGAGAATATGAGCAAAAGGTTTCGTAGTGAGGAATTGAGGAAGAAAATTAGCAGAGATTTTTTGGCTTGAAAAGCTTGAAAAAACAAATGAGAGGTGAGTTGTATTTATAGATTGAGAATGAGGAAGAGTGATTTGCCGTTTGTGAAATTTTCACTGCGTTTTGTGATGCAAGTTGTGCGTGACTTTTTGCTGATATTTTTTTCATGTCGTTTTTACTCCTTTTTTTTGTAACTCACTTAGGTGACGTGGATTATTTCATCTTTGTTACAGCTGGCTCAATTGACTTTGTAACACGGCTGGGATTTGGCTTTGGCTTGGATACGTGAAATATAACTGGAATTTTATCATGACTTGTAATGGCTCACATTAATTGACGGCTGAAGTAGTGATACGTCTCACTTATTTCAGATGGACTCAGTTCCTCTGGTGCAAGATTGAAGTTTTGCTGCTGTTGCTGGTTCTGAATTATGCAGGGATCGAGTTCGGTAATGCGGCAACACCATTAATACCAGAATCCTCCTGGCTCATCTCTTCTCACACAGCTTTCCAAGAACACACTTCGCCTCGTATTGTGGAAAATTTGAATCATAGTAATGTGGAGCTATCTCTACTAACCATTCACCGCGCATATCTGATTATCTGAATACATCTCAGCAGAATAACCGGTAGACATGTCCTAAATTCATCATTAAGAGCCAAACAAAGTTGTTCTACCAGGTGAAGTACCGGATAGCCAAGGGTAGGACGAGTTGGTGCTGGAAGAGAGAATGCTAACCATAACTCTGAAACCAAAGAAAGCAAATCTTGCAAATATTTTCGAATGTGCTGGCACACAATTGACACCAGAGTTCCAAGCTTCCATGTTATAAAGTCCTTCAAACTATCTTCACATGTACGAACAGTATGAAAGAGATCAGGCAACACCTTTGGCAAGTATGAAACGCATCCTAGTCCCATTGACTTGAATATGAACATCAGAGACCCAACCACCTTTAAGTGATAACTAGCAAGTGACGGGTCCCTCAAAATCCGCATGAGAATTAATCGCAACCGTGGAATAATGGTCATCTGATGAAGCGAAAGATGGCCACAAGTCCATGGGAGATTCATCGATAGACTGAATCTGTTGACTTGAATCAGAAGCAGGGCGTGTAACTTCTCCATGAACTCCATCACCAGAAACTACAGTATCTTGAGCTGAAAAGTTATTGGCGTAATTCTTTGGCGTTGCAGCAATATTAATATCAGAAACAAATGCTCTACCACTTCCTATACTAACATCTGGTGGATTGATAGTATTTGTGGGTGCCTCAGGTTCATCAACTTTTGTTCCAGTTACAGTGGCTGTAGAAGGGCAGACATGTGATCCGGAAGTCATCTCAGATTGCTGATTAATTGGGGACGTGGTGACAACTGGAGCAACTGAAACAGGACTTGTTGGTTCATCTTGGCCAGGTAAAGATGAATTACCTGTACTAGGCATTGCTTCAGTCACAGAAACTGCAGAGGGTTGAGAACAGGGATTCAGTAGTGGCTCGGGAAGAGTTGCATTGACCTTTTCCTTTTCAACTTGCTCACGGGCAAACTTCAGTTCCTCAGGAATTAACCACTTTGATTCCTTTGTGACCTTGTTGTAGTAATACTTTCTTCCATCAGGACTTGTATACTCCTTCCAGTTTGTTGATGCATCTACCCTCTCAATAGGTGACATCAATTCAAAAGGCTTCTCCCAGCTAGATAATTTAGTCCTCTTATTGTAGAAAAATCTTCTTCCAGTAGAGGACGCGTGCTCGATCCAATCAGAGGATCCAACGCTGGTAAGGTGTGGTTGGACGTTTGTAGCCGAAGGTATGACAGTTGTAGCTGTAGGTTGCTCGCCGTTACTCTGAGGAGTTGTACCAGGAGTAATGTTTTGGGACAAAGAACCAGTGGGAGCTTGGATTTGGGGAACAGGTTGGTATTGGCCAGTAGAATTAAAATTAGTTTGTGGCGCTTGACCATAAGAAGATGGTGCAAACATAAACGATGAAGAAAGTGGCATTGCGGGGCCACCTAAACCTGGTGTATATCCATTTGGAGCTTGAGAATCAGGCTGTGGCATCATTGAATCGGACGGGGTTTGCATGTTTGGCCGAGCAATTGCCATTTGCATCATTTGTGGTTGAATTGGTAACTGCTGACCAACTCTCGGAGGAAACTGTTGAATTGGTTGAGAAAATTGCTGCTGCCGAAGGCCTTCTTTATCCGTATAAACTTGGCACGTAAGAAGTTTCTGATTTATTGTAGAGACCTTCAAATCCATAGTTGAGACATCCAACGTGTGCTGCTCGAGAAGGTCGGTTAACTTATATGCAACAGTTCTAAGATGATCAACAACATTCACAAGGGCTCTCACAGCGTAATCTTTTAGGTTGTCAAGTACCATTTGTTTCTTTTCACTAAGGAGATAAGATTTTTCACAGTATTCTGCAGCAGAATAAAGTTGAGGCCTCAGGTTCTTAAGTTCCTGCAAGGAGTTAATGAAGCTCTTGTTGCGTTCCATGGAAACTTCATCGAAGGTCATAGCGGAGTTGTGAAACGTCGTCGTTGGGTGCTCCAACTCCATGGAATGTGATTCGATGAGGCTCAGCTAGTCCGACACCAACACGAGGTTCTTCTCTCATATCTATTTTCCTAAAACCAAGCTCCTAGTTCAACCTAGATATCAAATCTTACTCCAACATGCAACAATAATTTAACAACATTTATCTACCTGCTGACAACAACAGCAAATAATACATTGCAATAAACATTAGTGTGGAGGAACGGCTTTGAAGATTGAAGCAAAATCCTATCCATTGCATTGATATCCACTCCTTGCTTGATGAGTACATCAACAACCTCAACGAATCCTTTGCAACAAACAGAGACAAGTGCGTGAACTGCAACACGAGGACGAACCATGTTGGACTGCGTAAGAAACTCATCAAATTTAGCCCGTCCGACATAGCTTGATTCAAGTAAAACATCTTCACATGCAAGCTGTGAAGCATAGCCACGGAACAATCTCACATTCATATCGGCTCCTGAATTCATTAATTTACGAAGGAGAATCAAGTTTCCCGAATGTGCAACCAAAAACGAAGGAGTAACTTCAGAGCTAGACACAACAACATTCTGATAAAATGGCCAGGTAAATTTGTTGACTAGTACAAGAGCTTTTAAATTCAAGTCCTGTGTCTGTGGCATAGCAAGGAGTAATGAAAAAGAATCATGGTGACAATGTTTTTCAAGTAATCAGAATGAAGATGATATGGCTTCACTTGTATCAAAAAGCTGAATACATCAGCATATATTTTTTAACGCAGCAGGTGCCAAAATAATAGATAGTGGCCAAAGTGCTTTTGATATTTTCCAGAAAGTTCCAGCACATCACTAACAAAAACAATAATATGAGACTATTAATCCAATAGTGAACTGATTATTCTGAATTCACTTAACAATAAAGACATTTGTAGCATTCTTCTTAATATCAGCAACAACAAGTACTTTTGGAGGATTTTCACTCAGTAACTTGACTGACACGGAAACCGCAACATGTTGCTCTCTTTCTGAACCAGTTTAAGAGCTTTTGCTTTCTCCTGCAGTGACTTTTCTTCAGACACTAGACCAATGTATATAGAATTCATGATAATCAACCTGATGCACTTCAACATTCATTGCCTCTCCTTATAATATTGAATCCATATGGTGTAAAGAACCTCTAGAAATGTGCAATCTGCAGTTGTACCGTCATGTCCAATGAACCTCATCTAATAACCAAAATACTCATAATACACGGCTCGATAAACTGATGATTCTCCACAAGACCACTTGACCTTGAATAATCATCATTCCTGAAAAAATAACCCACTGCCACAACCAATTTGCACTTGAAGCAATCTCTTGATAGTTTGACCAAGATGAGGTCAAACTTCCATTTGATTTAGACTTGAATGAATGTCCTTGCCATCAATCTCCTTGCAAAACCCTAAACACACAGAGAAGACGAAACAAACAAATTGAAAAATATTTTTGGTATTTTGGTTAGAGGTTAGTAAACATAAACAACAAAAAGCAAGTAAGAAACACACAAGGATGGGAGAACCAAAAAGTACGATCTTGTTTGTGTATGTAATGATGCAAATGAAAAGTGGGATCTTAGGGGTAAAAATTAGGGTATTACACTATCCATGACACAAGGGTCAATGGAGAGACTTTTCCTTTGGAAGGAGAGGGGGAGGCAACTTGGATGAGAACTAAAGAGTTCCATCACTTGGGGAAGAAATACTTAACAAAGCAATAAACATTTAAGCATGATGAATACAAAGAATATGGTTACAACCAAACAAGCATGCATATTACAATAGGCAAGGATTAAATAGATACAAATGGTTACGACCAAGAATGGCATATCTTCACAAAGATAAACAAACTTAAAGGATACATATTAACAAATATGGAAACAAACAATCATGCAAATAAGTCACAACTTAAGATAATCATGTTATAGGTCAAAGCACGTCAAATGTGACAGCATCATACCAAACAAAATCATGTATTGATAACAATCAAATACAAACATACATGCAAGAAAGGTTACAACAGTTCAAACTTAAAGTTAGGAAGAAAATGTATGAGTTCATGGTATCAACCAAAAGAATACAAAGTCTTAACATGTTAACAAACACAAGGGAATCAATCATGAACAAATCTTACAAGATACACTAAGCATGGCATAAAAGAAATTCATCAAGACGCAAGGTGACGACCTAAGAATGAACCAAATATCAAGTAGGAAAAAAGGCATTGTAAATACATGAAATTTGAAGTTTCTTCTCATCACATTAAACTAGACAACAATACGAACATTTTGCAAAAGGAACAGATTGAAAATAGTAAAGCATGCAAAAGTTACAAATTATTGAATTTTGTGGAAATAAAATAAGTGAAACATGTGATATAAAAAGGAAATGGCCATGGGAGGGGTTGAACCCAGGCCCTTATGTTTACAAACACAAGGCCTAACCACTCAGCCACTTACAAGCGCGTTTTTGCAAGATATGGAAAGGGATAGAGAAGAAAATAAAACAAGGCAATTGAAAATAAAAACAAAAGAGTTGATCTCCACATGGATCGAACTCAGGTCAGGCAGGTAAAGGGGTACAAGGCGCGCAAGTTTCTACCACTGGGGTGGCTATACATCCAAGTATTTTGCCACCCCAAATAACTTATAAGGCTTCTTTGGGCAAGATTTTTGGGCCAGGCAAAAAACAAGGAAGTGCTGAAATACGTTTTGATCCATAACTTTCTCAAAACTCCACCAAATCAAGTAAAATTTGAGTCTATCATGCTTGAATTTTTTATAAGGATCAAGATGGTACGAACAAATTTTTGAATCAGCAACCACACATTAAAACACGATGGCACATGCAAATGGGAAACTTGAGATGCATTTTGATGAACATGGAACACAGTAGATGCAATCAGAATTAAAGAAAGATATGAGCAAGTCATAGGCATGATTGTGAATGAGTTCTAGCAAGGATATCATTCAAAACAGTATTGGATCAGAAAGAGGCATATGAGTTGCAAAAAAAGTGAGCTTTGTGATCTCAAATAACCAAATCAAAATGACTTCAAGGCAAAATCCAAGTTGTTAAATCCAAACAAAAGACAGTTACAACAAACACCAAATGTGGCTAATTTCAAAAGTGGTATGTGAATGGATCAAAGCTAAACAAAACCAACAGACAAGCAGCAGGCCAAGACCAAAGTGGCCCTGCTGTCCAGATTTTCAAACATAAGGGCAATCAGGGATGAAACTCACATTTGATCAAAACAGAATAAGGAATCTCATGGCATCTCAACCAAACTACTCAAAATGCAATGAGAAACAAGATAGCAACATACAAAATGCCAAGTTCATAACCAAACAGAACTGTCATGCCATGCTATGTGAAATTTGAAAAATGCAATTTAAAAGCTAAGTCAAGAATTAAACAGATTTAGGTTAAACAAACCTTACACACAAACCATAAACATGCTAATAAGTGTTTCTACACTTCAAGATTAGCCACAAACCAAACAGAAATGAAAGTGATATGCAAGCTGCTCATTTACACATGAAAATGCATAATTGAAGACATGACATGATTGGAATAGGTTTAGATCAAGAAATCATCATACACAAGCTTCAAATGTATCAATGAATGAATCTACAACTTAAGATTGATCATTAAATGCACACAACAAAATTTGGTTCTCAAGTTGCAAGTGTAACACATGGTAGCAGACTGTCAAAATAGGAAGGAAGTAAAGATTGGCATACCATTCATGTGATCTGGCTCATGCAAACATACAAGCCCTAATCATGCTATCTAGAGGTCTAATGCTCATGAAATAACTCAGAGATGCTTCAAACAGAAAAGTGTATGGTGTGTGTAGCTGTGGAAAGAAAAACTGTTTTGTGCAAGAGATGAGGCATATCCAAAATGAGAGGTCAAAACCAAGTAGCATCAGGTTATGTAAACATTACACACATATCACAAACATGGTAACAGATGGATTCATGTTCATACACCAACCAAAAAGTGCTTCAAACCCAAAAGGCTTGCTGTGTGTGAAATTGTGATTTTGAGAAACAAGCTGTTTGACAGCATTGTGAGGATACAAGCTGGTGAATGGTCTCATGTTATGAAGATAGCACATACACATCACAAACATAAAAATAGGTGAGATCCAACTTAAAGTTCAGGCACATTTCAAACAAAAAAGAATTTTGACATGTTGATGCTTATGCAAAAAAAACTGTCTTGAAACAACTTGATGATGCAGCAGGGTATTTTTCAAAATAATGAGATTCATGCTAGAATAATGACACACACACATCACATACATGCTAAAGGATAACTTCATGCTCAAGAATCAGTTCAAAGTAACACCAAACAGAAAAGGGCATATTGGTTGGTAACATGAAGCTTGAAAATGCAAATTGAGAGTGAAAAGCTGTTTTGAAAATGTAGGGCCAGTTTGATCATACCAATACCACACACAACCCCTAAATATGTTAAATGATGCTTTCATACTTAAGGATCACACATAAGCTGCTCAAAACAAAAACTGATATGTTGGTTCAAACATTTAACAGCAAAACAAACAATAATCCTCACAGCTGGCCTTATTAACTAAAATCTCATGCTTTTCATCAATTTCAACAAGTTTCAAATGATACAAGTAAGACCAAATCAGAACAAACCAATAGTTTAAACACATGAGGTGAAACATTGCAGGCACATATCATTTTGACACAAAACATAATGACAATGGTGTAGCAAATGAAACAACATCACCAGTGTGAAATAAGAGCCAACCTAGATTCATACATGACCTAGGGATAGGGGAACCTCATGAAATATCTAACAAGTAATTCAAACATCACAAATAAACAAGTGCTGATAGATTTATGGCAAGCACAACAACATTATCATGTTTAGATCTATAAAGTTACTCTTGTGGACAAATTTCTCAAAACAGTTGTAAACATCATACAAAGTTCATTATTGACAGAAAATCATCAACACATCACTCATGAATAATATACTTTAACAAAAGCAATATCATAGCAATAAAACACCAGCTCTTGACAAAGAGCAATTATGGGACAACATAACTATGGTTTTCACAACAAGAACTTCAAAACTGCAAAACATGACAATGTATGTATAATGAGGAGGTTGAGCATTACATACCTCTTGTAGACCTTCTTGAGCAAGCTAAAAAGCAAAGAAACCCAGAGATCTTCTTCTTTGGCACAAATTTGGAGTTTTCTTCCTCTTGAAGAAATAAGCAATCCTTTAAGACAGTTTGAGTAATGAACTTCTCAACTGGTTTTTGAGACTTTGGACAGTTGAAACAACATATGTATGAGGTGTTAGGAGTGTTGGAGTGGTAGGAAATGCCTTAAGTAGAGACTTGGCTTCCAAAGTGCATAAAAGTCAAAATATGAAGGTATGAAGGTTGACTTTTAGATTGATGAGTTTTTTGATGAAAGTAATGGTGGGAACAGTTTCAAATGGCCATTTTAAGGGTGTCTAGATGGTCTTTGAAGTGTTTTGATGTTTGGAACAAGAACTAGCATGAAAAGTGGAAAATGGTGATTTTTGAGAACTTAAGCAATTTCAAGCAAGGAAAGGAATGAGAGAGCTATGAGTTTTTATATGTTATTGATAGCTCTGGTGTGATTTGTAACATAGAGAAAGGTCTCTATTTATAGGGAGAGTGAAGGTGAGGGCAGCCTTGGTTTTTCCATATTTTGGAGGGAGATTTTGAATGAAATCTTGCCAAGATCAAGTGGCAGATTTTCTCATCAATTCTTGGGCAAATGCTGAGAAAAATATCAAGTGAGATGGGAGAGATGAGATGACTGAAGTGAAGCTAGAAGGGTAGGGGATTGCAGCTGCATAACTCTTTGAAAAAGTTTCTCTTTCTTCCTCCTTTAAATGATTATTTTATTAGCCACTTGCTCCAAGTTGCAAAAGCCCATCAATACTTCCTTTCTTCTTGTTTTTGCTTCATCTAGGCTTCACTTTATCAGAATAGAACATGATCCAATGGCTGAGGGTGGCCCAAGTTGTTGAATTTTGAAATTTGGAAAAAGTTGAAGTGGTGACTTCAAGTGTGGTATCCCCAACTTCCATGATCCATAACTCTCAGCTCACAAATGCTATTGAGGAGTTCTACCACACTTTAGAAAGCCCTCAACTATCTCTACAACTTTCATGTTTTTGAGAGTTTCAAATTCTAGATGGAACTAGGTTGAAAAACCCCTCCAAGTTGCTGAAAAAACATACTTAAGAGACCAAATAACTTAAAATTTTTCTAAGTTATTTCCCTTCTTGAAATGAATTTGGTCATAACTCCAAATCTATGCATTTTTTGACCATGGACCACTTTGGGACTTTTGTAAGACTTGACAAGAGCTTTCCAATGAGCTTTGAACCAACTCAATTGGATGTGCGGTTGAGGCATTATGGTCTTGCCCCTTTCAAAACCCTAATTCCCGATTTTTGCAATTACTTCCTAACCCTTGATCCAATGGTCATGAAATTTTATGGGCAGGTGTAATATGACATAAGGAACATTTTTTATTCACATCTTGAAGTCAAATTCCTTATGGTTGAAGAGTTGACTTTTCGGTCAATCGTTCGATCAATCGGTGACTACCGAGTCAAATGTCAATGCTCTGGACCTTTTGAGGCCTTGAAACTTCTTGAGTAGACTTTACTAAGCCATAGGAACTTCATGGACCATAATCCCACCATTGGAACACGTTTTAAATCAAAAGTCAAACTACAATTGACTTTTCCTGATCGAAAACCCTAATCGGGTATTCTGAACTGCACTGTTCTCAATTCCCGGGTGACAACCTCAAATTGGATTCATACTTGACCCAATGTAGAATCCTTAATCTTATTTATAGTTGAATCAATCCAACACATTGATTGATCAAACCATCGAAGCCTCGATTTTTGACGGTACGGAACCCTGATTCATCTGCATCTTGACAAAGATAAACTTGAAATGGGTTAAGATTAGTTAATCAAATGAATATGATCCTAAAATGATGATGAGGATCTAAGGGGTCAAAATTTGGGGTGCAACAGTTGATCCTGCTGAATGCTGCTTGTTGCTGTTGCTGATTGTTTCTACAGGTTGATGAATGTTGTAGCTATGTATGAGCTGTTCTGTTGTGTATTACAAGCTGTTGAGGACTGTTTTAGAGAAGATAGTGGGAGGTGATTTATTTTCACCACTCATGACTTGCTAGGTTTCTATCAACAGAGGAGGTTATAAGCAGGTTGAGTCAAAGGTGTCAGCCTTGATGTTTCAACATTAAAGATACTTATACTAAAGAAAACTTTTGGTATTAGTGAAGTGTAAATATCTATCAGATGGTCTTCTCAACAAGTTGTGTGGATTTAAGATCAGTTGCTATTTAATTGGTTATCCATGAAGTTTAGAGAAAGATTTATTTTAAGAATTTAAGATTCATTGCTATTTGAGATATTCTCAAATATTTAATGGATTATACTTAGTTGATGATTAAGTTGTCTCATCAGTTGTTGCACAAGTGTCAGGCCCCTGATTTGGTTGGTCTACTTCAAGGATCTGATGTTCAACCAGATGTTGAGACATTCCATTAGCAGAGATTGTGCAGAATTTTGTTGATTCAAGGAGTGAATCACTAGATCAAAGGAGATATAGCTGGATCTGTCCTTATTCTAGTAAGGTTCTTGGCACGAAACTAAGGCTAGAATGTAGTGCTGATGGAAGTGAAGATGAAGACATTTTTCTTAGATCTGTTTATTTCTAATCTAGGAGTATTGGAGTGCAGCAGGTGTGTTCTAGTTTCTACTAGAAGCATCTGATCTTTATCTAGAAAGTTTCATGGCAAGAAACTTGTCTAGAAGATGGTGTTGGTCATAACACTCATTGGATCAGTTTATTTTGTAATGAAGTGCAGTAGGTGTCAAGGATAAGTGGCGATTATCTTTGACTTCCTAAAGATTTTTGCGACCCTTCCTCTCTGAAGAATCAAGCTTTGCCATGTTTGGGTTCTCTAAAGAGGAGTTTCTGAAGCAAATGCATTTTAAGGGATTTGTTGTGAAGTAGAATACAGGCTGTCTACTCAAACTTGCTATCAGAACATGGAACTCTTGATGAGGTTCTTCTAAATGGCATAATGAAGGACTGAATTCACCATCAGGATGTCTTATTCGACGTTGTGACATCAAGAAAACTTCAGGACCTTAATTAATGTTGTGGCACATCATTGTAAGATAGGTTGATCTTCTCGGGTATGAACAAAATTAAAACTATCCCATGCAGTTTGCGGGAGCTGTGTGAAGGAGTAGATGTTACAGGTCCAAGTCTTGGTGTATCTAAGTTGCCTTGGAGTATGTAGGATATGAAGATCACGTTTGCTTAGATTTTCTAGAGCTTGAAAAAAGCTGAGTTAACCAAATAGTGGCATTTGGTTGGTCTCTAATGTGATTTCAAGCAGTGAACTTGGAACTAATTACTCTTGTGCAGAAAGGTAGTTGGTTGAAGATCAAAGAAGGTTTTAGTTCTGTTCACATATTGGAGCTTGTGGTAGAAGCCCTAAGTTGCTTATGGAAGACTACCTTCTTTTGGAGATGTAAGATAGTTTATCTCTTTGGTTGTCTGAAATTCTTATTGATCAAGCTGGTGGAGCTGTGTTTTCTGAAGATCTTCAGTTGGATTACTAGGCAGTAGTAAGTCCAGTTGTGGGCATATCAAGAACCGTTGGATGTTGTGTCTGTGATATATGAAGGATGTCCTAATTAATGTTAGAACATCATCTGGTTTGTGTTGAAGTTTTGTTGAGGAAATTGTGATTCACATCTTGACTAAGAAGTACTCTATCTTGTCATACGGGAGAATGATGAGGTAAAAGGATTGTCTTGGAGTATGATGTGAAGGTATTGTACAAGATTGGAGCGGATCATTGGTTGATTGCATAAAAGTATGGATCCTGATGTGCTACATGGAAGTGAATAGTCACCAGTTTAATCAAAAGTGTTCCATCTTATAATACGGGAGAATGATGAGACGAAGACTGCCTTGGATTAATAATCATTTTGTTTGCTGAACTTGGGGTTCAGATTGTGGAAGCTGATATTCACTAGTTGAAACAGAAGTGTTCTAACTTATCATATGATAAGGTCAAGAATGTCTTGGATTATGGAGTGTCTATGTTATTCTCTGACTCAGGCTGAGGTAAGAATACTTGTGGGAAAGTGGTTTCTTCTGAAAAAAGTGGAGCAATTTGATGCCTTCTCACTGTATGAGCATGGAGTTAGTCATGAGAGATAATGTGGTGATCTTGGGTATTTCTTGCTGAAAAGAGCATCTTCTATAAAAGGTAGGGGAGAACTTCTGTTTGATGGGTGTACTATTTTCTTGTGGTTCAAGCAGTAAGTGAATGCGTTCAGCAGGTGTGTTGAACAAAGAGTGAGCTCTTGAAGACATGAAGATGAGTCTTATGTTTTCCATTCACGTGCTTCTGGAAAAAGAGCACTAGTTATCCTTGATATGGGGAGTTATACTTCTATCTAGGATCTGTTGCTGCAATAGTACAATTATTTTCAAGATTGTTTGTGGTTTCAAGCAGTTTGTGATTGTATGCCTCTATGAGGATGGAATGTCAGACAAGATGTTGTGACATTATGTTACTGCTCTAGCTCATGCTAAACCTGACAGTGTATTTTTAGTCCTGTCATTGGGTATCAATGGATCAAATCAGGTTTTTGGGCCTCTATCCAAGTGTTTTGTCTTGTATGATTGGTAAAGATGAAGATCAAGACACAATCAGCCTTGATCTTGTGCATAAGGAAGGACATTCACCCTGACATCTTGGAGATTTTTCTAGTCCTTCAAAGCTGAATCTGAGTAATCTTGTAGATAGTTATGTCTATTATGTGACTACCTCTCCTATAAGGTTTGGTTCTGAAACAAGGGTGCAGAGTTTCATGTGTTTCCAGTGTGTGAATATGAAGATGTTGAAGTGAGTCTTCATGTGTTTGGATTCTCTCTTTTAAGGGGAGTGCTGATTATGCATGACAGGGGAGCTATGTACCTGTATGTTGTGTAGCTGCATTACATGTGTTGACATGGTGCTAATATGTAGCTCTGTACAAAGTTTGCTGATTCTCAGGCAAGCTTGTGTTCTTGGACCATTGATGAGGTTGTAATGTTAGACAAGATGTCTTGACATTGTGCTGTTTGGTGTACCTTTTTACCTTGACTATGTGACTATGGGTCTGGCTTTGTGAGATTGTTGGTTTGAACTAGGTCTGTATTTACTTCATATGAATGACCTAGGAAACAACATTGGTTTGTGTCTGGGAGAATTTATTTTTGTGTCTCAAATTAGGGATTTAAAATCAATTGCTACTTGGCAAGTATTTAATTGATTATCTTTTAATTGGTGATGTCAATAGTGTCCCTCCTGAAGGTGCAGCTTCAGACAAGGCAAGAACTCAAGATTCACTGACTTGGTGCTTAAGAATATTTATTGTATTTGTAATGTCAGACAGGATGTCTGAATAGTATGTCTCTGAGGAAGCTACATAAAAGTTTATTTCTCTCTATGATCTTCTGATGTTTGTAATGATCTGTTAAGCTGCTGCTGCTGTGTCCCACTGAAAACTTCATGTGTATCTGATTTAGTCTGTGTTTATCTCCTGAGAGGTTGTGGTTTTGATTCAGTTTTTGTGTGCATCTGAGTTTATGTGGGCACACTTACTCGATTTGTTGTCAATTTTTGAATAAAAAGGGGGAGTAAAGTATTGATGTTATCTGTTGTCCTGATGTTATGTCACATGTATTGACACGATGACCAACATTGTGATAGGACTGTCCTGATGTTATGTCACATGTATTGACATGATGACCAACATTGTGATAGGACTTTGCTATTGCTAAGGGAAGAGTAGTGTGTTGGTGTTGCTTGCTAGATGCAATTATTAAGGGGGAGTATGATAGTTTGTGAGGCTGGATGTATTTGAGAAAACTACTGCTGTTGCTGCCCTGATAAGTTTGTTTGGTTGTTTTAGCCAAAGTTTGCCAAAGGGGGAGATTGTTAGTTCCATGGTTCTATGATTGGCAAAATTTTGGTAAAACATGATTCTGCACTGATGTTAAGCAAGATGTTATAACATCTTCATCTACTGTCAAGACAAAACTACTGTCATGTATTTTAATCAAGATGTCAAGACAGATGTCATGACATCTTTGTCTGGTACAACAGAAGCTGCTATTTTATATCTCTTGACAGAGGTGTTTTGGTTTGATGAGATCCCGTTGGATATACCTCATCAGTGTGTGCAGGTCAAAGAGATTTATTTGGAATAAAGTGCAGATTTAATTGGTATTCATAAAAAGGATCTTTGAGACTTTTTAGGAAACTATAATATATTTGTTTCTAGTGTTATGAAGAAGATTTTGCAGAAGAATGGGAGTTTGTAGCTGTTCTTGATTGGGTGCATTTTATGGTAAAACATTGTTGTGTGTAGATGTCTTGACTGATGTCATGACATACTTGTGTACTGTACTGCTGGGTAAGTTTGGTTAGCTAGAACATAGTGTATTGGATGTCATGTTGAATGTTATGACATCAGGTAGCTACCAGCAAGGGCGTGTGTTTGTTTTTCTGTTATGGTTCCTGAGTTATCTCAGGCTATATTTCAGGAAACCTGCTAGGGTTCCTTAGTTATCTCAAGCGAGACTCTAGGCAGTGCTGAGCATAACATGAAACGCCTATGACCTATTTGATAGCACCATGAGTTGTGGAGATTAGATTAACTTGGTTAAACCTAATTTCTGTTGCAATTTACCAACATTGAAATCTTCTCTCCCCGCTGTTACTTTTGATCAGCCCAAGCCCATACTGCATTACTATTTAAGGAGGCGCAAAATCAAGGAAAATTAAGCACTCACAACAAGAACAACTTGAGTGTAAAATAAGGGTTTAGGGTTTTGAGAGTCTTGTGTGTGTGACTTTGTAAGTCACCCTTTGTATCTTTGGATGCATTGTGGTAGACGTATTGTTAATTGTTAATTGTTAACTCAAAGCTTTTAAGCAAGAGTGTATTGTTCTTGATTGAAGCTGTTAAGCAAAATCAAGTATTGTGACTTTGAAGAGTGTCTTATAAAGTCTTCTTTTTGTATTGAATTGTTTATCACTGGTGTGATTGAGGGGGAGTGAGAGGTGTCTCTTGTCAAGTGGTTTCTAGACAGAAATTGCATTGGGTAGAGATTAAGTGAGGAGTTGTAAACTGGGAGTTTAGCCCTGAATTAATTATGCTAATAGTGGATTTCCTTCCTGGCTTGGTAGCCCCCTGATGTAGGTGATGTTGCACCGAACTTGGTAAACAATTTCCTGTGTTCTTTACTGCTTTCGTTACCTGTTTACTGCTAAATTTAATAATCTGTTCAGAAGCGGATGTCATAACATCCGATATAACATCGACTGTCAGTTACTTATCTTTCTGCATTTAACATTCTGCCCAATTTAAAAGGTTAGATAAACTATTCTGTCAGTCTGCAAATGTTACAACAGATGTCACAACATTGCTAATTTTTAAAGTGAATTAAAATGCACATGTTCTGTCCTTGTTCTGTTTAAGGAGAGATCAATGTTCTTTGCATCTCTTAGGACATCTGAGATCTGCATACCAGAATTTCACATACACACTCTTTTGTGTTAATACTAAGTATTTACCTGTGATGTTTCTGGCTCTACTGTAGTGCTTGATACTTTATCCCCCTTTGACAACATCAAAAAGAAAGAAACACCTGTCAATGATTGTTATAATGGTAACAGAGAATGCACATTTACAAACACTCGCAACATGCTATACATTAACATACATTCACATATAATGTAGTTAATGAACATATAACAGAATGATAAATAGAGCCACACATAAATAGAATAATAATAAAGTTTGCTAGCTTAGTCAAGAAGAAAAATGTCATGAAACACATATAAGTTCATAAGCGCAACAACAATTAACAAAATTTAAAACATGATAGTCAAATGCAAGATGCAGTATGCAAGGCAACTTCAAGGTCTCCTCCCCCTGAAATGGTGGCTACGCTGTCGAGAGGGATACTCCAAAGGTAATTGGGCATCGACTCTTTCGGTAAAATCCAAGACTGCTCTATTTAGGGTGTTGAAGCTAATGGCAAGAGTCCTGTGTTGACTGGCTACTGTTTCAAAAAATCCATCGAACCGTTTCATGACACCGGATGAAAAAGCATTGAATTTTTCGGTGTGAGATTCAAATTATCTTTGGAGTTGAGAAAGGAACTCATCCTGAGCAGTCATGAATGAGCATTGCTCAAGATGCATAGTCTTCGGGTGGACATTTTCACTTGCAAGTTTTGGAGAGAAAGAATTATTGATGAAGAAAGTATTCTTGAAGATGGAGGAATAATGATGAATTTACCCCCTTTTTGTAGATACTTTTAATATAATGTCTTAATGATAATGACTTTGAATGGATAATATGACTTAAATTGTATTAAAATTAGTGAAAAAATGAACAGTTTCAGCAGATAATTTTCGCAGAATTCGCGCGATGCATCGACCAGAAGGTCTATGCGTCGGCGCATACTGTGTTGAAAATCAAATGTTTGAAATAGCAGGGGTATGCATCGACCAGAGGGTCGACTTGAGCATACCCGTGTCTCAGGCAAAAAAAAATTCATTTTGTGAGTTGATAGCTACCCTGCATAGGTCGACTCATGCAGATAAAAACCAGCAAAACTTAAAATTTTGACCATTTTAGCAGACATTAAGACATAAATACCAAGCCAAAACATATTTCAAGCATACAAAAAAGTGAAATACGCACAATCATGATATACACGAAAATTGTAACAGCCCAAATTTCATTAAATAATTAATTGTAGTAATTAATTGATTTAGTGGGATTTTATGTTAATATTGGAATTAATTTTTATTAATTGGAATTAATAGAGAATTGAAAGGAAATTGGAAGGAAAGAAAATAAAAGGGATATATAAGTGAGAAAGAAGAGAAAGGAAATTAGAGAAAACATTTGGAGAGAAAGAAGAAAGAGAGAAGAAAGAAGAGAAAGAGAGGAGAAGAAGAGGAAAAGTGGAAAAATCATCAAGAACCAACATCAAAGCTCCGATTAATCGAGGTAAGGGTGATAAATATTTCTATTTGATCATTGCATGATGTTATGTATGTTGGGTTGGGGTTTTGGTAGAGTTTTCATCACTTTCCAATTAGGGCAAATGTTGGATTAATCGGTAGATTGATGATTTAATCGGTTGGAACTGAGTAATAACGCCGTAGAATAGTCGGGTAACATGTATTGATGCTATTTGTACTGATTTGGATGTTCAAGAGTTGGGGGATGGTGGAATGGTGAAGGAGGGACAGAGTGTGGTTCTGTTCTGCGCAGGTTCGCTGGCTCTCGCCAGGCGAGCGAAGGCGAAGCCCAGCGAATGCTGGCGAATAATTAAGTCTAAGTTCCAGTGGACTTTGCTGGCGCGTTCGCCAGGCGAAGTTGGATAGCGAAGGTTCGCCCAGCGAAGGTGCTGGCGAATGGTGGCGAATGAAGTCAGTAGCTACTGACTTGGGCTCGCTGGGAAGTCTCGCCAGGCGAAGCCTAGCGAGTGTTCGCTGAGAGAGTTCGCCAGGCGAAGGCCAGACGAAGGTTCGCTGCGAGGGTTCGCCAGGCGAATGAAGGCGAATGTGACAGCATTTTTCTTTTGTTGTGTTGCTCATGTGGTGATTGTTTGATTGATTCACATAGGTTAATACCTCTATGATATGATATAGATATGATCTATTGTGATGATGTGTTCTGTGGGTAGCCTCCGGGCGTGAATCCTAGTTGATGTGTGTCGCTTGCGCGAAAATAAGGTGCCGGCATGACAGAAGAGTCGCCACCTTTCGTTATTTATCCCTCAGAGCGGGAAAGGAAACGATCGGAGAAACCTGACGAAAAAGGGTAAGACAAGGCCATCGCAACCATTGTCTGGGTTCGGGAGTCGGTTACGCAAGGGGAAGGTATTAGCACCCCTCACGCCCGTCGTACTCGACGGGATCCTCGCTTGTTTGTTTACTTGGACGGGTTGGTTATAATCTATCTACCTATCAAGGCTGGCTGAAAAAAGAAAAGAAAAATGACTCGGCAAAGCGTCACACTTTATGCCTACGTATTCTCATCAGAGAATGAGAAATCAGAGTCAACGTAGTTCGGCCTACGAAGGATTACGGGGGAAAGGTTGAAGGTTGCTCGCTAGGACGTCGCATCCTATGCCTACGTACTTCCACACAGTATGGAAGATCAGAGCAAACGTAGTTTGGGAAACTACGGGTTATCTCCTAAAAGAAGTGTTTTTTATTGTGTTTGCGATTTCAACCGCACTAGAGACTATGACCTGAGAGTGAATGCGTCGCATGTCACCCAAAGGGTGCCATACTGAACATTCGATCTCAGATAGCTTAAGGCTCGTAACGTACGAAAGAAATCATTCATGATTACTGTATTTTAAACTGCTTCGAGATGAGAAGAGAACAGGCCCAACTAGGAGGGAGACTATCAAGTCCTACTATTATCATGCCATGGATTCATCCTATGGTTGAGGTTTGAACAGGGAACTCCTAGAAGTTTTCATGCATAGGTTTCAACCTAAAAGTCTATCATCAAATCCTTATCAAAGGAAATGAGAGTCCTAAGGGATCATGTCAATGATACACCAAAACAGACAAAAGCATTAGCTTTAACAATACAATGCATGCAATGCAAGTGAGGGAGGAAATGTGTGTGGGGCTTCAGCCTCCACAAGCTCGTCTCGACCTCAAGCCAGTCATGAAATAACAGTAATCATACTGAAAATAAACAACCTGCTTTCAAGCAATAAACAGACAAAAGAAATGAAGTGCCATCAGGCAAACAAACCACATACTTGAAAAAGAGAAAGAATCTACATCTAATCTCTAATCCTAAAACAAGACCCTAATCAAATCTAAGCAAAGCCCTAAAGCAAACCCTAACCAAAAGAAAACAATCCCAGTCTTCAAGCTTCAGAACAAGCTTACCAAAGAAAGGGAGCTAAGTAGGCAGACTCATAGTGTCTTCCTCAGGAAAGCACTATGAGGTGTATACTCAGGAATCATATCCTATGTGGCTCCACCACTGTGATCAGTTTACATTCCTCCTCAGGAGAAATTAAACTCACAAGCAGGCTCCAACATCACTGGATACTTAGGAAATCCTATCTGAACTAGTGGAACTAAGTGAATAGACCCATAGGACCTTCCTCGGGAAAGTACTAGGAGGCTTCCACTTAGGAATTGTACCCCATGTGGCTCAACAACATGTGATCAGTTTATATTCCTCCTCAGGAGAAATTAAACTCACAAGTTGGCTCCAACATCATTGGATACTTGAGAAATCCTAGATAAACTAATGGAACTAAGTGAATAGACCCATAGGACCTTCCTCAGGAAAGTACCAGGAGGCTTCCACTTAGGAATTGTATCCCATGTGGCTCAACAACTGTGATCAGTTTACATTCCTCCTCAGGAGAAATTAAACTCACAAGTTGGCTCCAACATCATTGGATACTTAGGGAAGAGGTGAGAAGAAAGAGTTAAAGTCATTCATAGTGCCTTCCTCAGGAAAGTACCATGAACTTCCTTCAAACTTCAGGACCTCAAACCTCACAGACAGGGAATAATCCCCAAGCTCTGGGTCTCTAAGTCTTGACCTACAATCTTCTCTTCCATCATGCTCTTCAACAAGATCTTCAAAACAAACTAAGCCCCACAACAAATTCCCCAAAATAAACCCCAGAGGTGAACAGATATCCACAGAACAGACAAAACCATCAGCCAACTTCAGAAAATACCTAAAAATACTAATACAAGAGGGAAAAATCTAACAATCAATCACAAGGGTCTACAACATCTACCCATAACATCCACATATTCCCCTACCCAAAAATCAAGACAAAACTATCTAAAGAAAATGAATTTCCTTACCTATGCATAACATAAACCCTAATTATGATACCCTAATGCTAACCTGATTAAACTAATCAAATTTTAATTTAAAAATCAAGAATTAAATCCTATGGGTAACTATGATTCAATATCTAAACACACCAAAAAGAATGAATTAAAAATCCTAAGGGAAGGTCCTAAAAGAAATTCTACAAAATTGGATACCAAACTAAACCTATTAAAAAGCTATTAAAATGAAAAATATACTAAAAATATTAAAAGAAAATAAAATGAGAATTTTATTTATTTAATATTTTCTAGACATGATTATGAACATATGAAAAAAACAAGAATTAAAAAATATTCATTTTTGGATTTTTTATGAATTTTATAAATGCAAGAAATATAAATGGAATTAAAAAAATAAAAGAAATCAAATAAAGGGGAGGGGGTGTGAATAGAAGAGCGCCCCAGTTCATTATTAGATGGGCCAGATATGCTGGGGTGCGAAAAGAAATCTGAGATAGGCCCATGGTTCCTCACTTATCTAAACGGCAGCGTTTGGAAGCTGGCCTTTCCCTCCGTTTTTGACTTTAAATGAGGGCCGCACGATGATGCTACAAAGTCCAAATGCCAGCAAGATCCAACGGATAACAACTTATCTTCCCCACTCAACCTAGGGTTTTCAGAAAACCCTTCCTCCATGCGCAGACCTTCCATCTCCTATATCTCCCTCGATACTTGATGAAACTCAAAAATTCCAAAAAGGAAAATGATCTACTAATTACGAGGAGCAAGACTATACGTGTAATTTTCTCTAATTCCTCTTGAATCGTTCAAACAGAGAGCTTAAAGATCATGGTCCCAATTATTTTTCCTGAGATCAACTCTTCTAAAACTCAAATCCAATGATGCACTCATGTTCTTCATGTTACCCTAGTTATACTAATCTAATCCATGCCAGCTAAAACTCAAAATCCAGCCAATTCTTGGAACTTAAAGAATCTACCATCTGCTGTAAAACCTCACGCAGAGCTCTCAAACTCATGGGAAAAGATCAACTCACCTAGCACATTAATTCTATACCTAGAAATTTAACTGAAAGTGCATAATTAAGGAGATCCATGGAGGAAAACCAACCTGTCAAAGAGAAATGGTGAGTGCTCGTGGAAATGGTTTCAGGGCTTGTCCTGGCCTCAAGATGATCCTTTGATGATGAACAACCTTCTGTTTGCACTGGTTTTGAAGGAGAGGTCTTGTGATGGAAGAAATCTCAAGTTGCTTGATCTTGAAGGAAGCTCTTCAATGGCAATTTCTCTCTCTCTTTCTCCTCTGAAAACCCTCTCTATCTGACCAACCTTGCCAACCTCTTACTCATCATGATTCACTTGTTATATAACAATCCATGGAATCAACTAGAAGCTTCTAGAATCCACTAGAAAGTGATGAAAATCTCATGACATGCCATATTGGTTATCTCATATCTCATATGTTATGCCTTGCAATTTTGTGCCAAAATCTCCCTTTGTGAGATATTGAGGTGGAGTGTACAAAAAATCAGCTCATATTTGCCTTGTGTGAAGGTTTCTCAAGTTACCTTATGATTCAAGTAACAATTTTCCAAAGCAACCTTCATTTTTGAGCCTCAAATCAAAATTCTGTTTAAACCAAAGTTTTTAGAATGTCATTTACATTCAAAATGGTATATTGGATGACCTATTTTGGACTCATAGATCTCCCAAACCAATTTCCAACTTGACTTGAATTAACTTATAAGCCATTTTTAGTTCAAATTTACCAAACTTTGTCATTCCATGCTATGATCTTTTCCCACAATTCATGACCTTATTTCTAGGCTTAAAATGCCATTTTGAACAACTTTCATGTTTTGAGTTTTTCCATTTGAGGCTTGGAAATAGGAGATATGGCCTTTGCTTAAAATGACCTATAACTGCCAAATGACCAAAATACCCCTGTCTTGTTCAAACCATAAGTTGAGTTCCACAAATCCTATAAAGGACTTCTACCATTCAAATTAAAGCTAAGACAATGCTCTTCAACATTCATGTTGACCAAGAGACCATAGGAATCATCCTACTAGGGAAAAAGTTGTCTGCAAGTTGGGTGACTTTCAAGGACCCAGATTCACACACCTCTGCTGACCTGTAATTTGTCAAAACCATAACTTGAGCTCTGCAACTCCTATCAAGGACTTCCACCACTCAAATTAAAGCTAAGAACAAGCTCTACAACATTCATGTTGTGGGGAAGATGAGATATCAATCACATCTAGAGCTAAAACTGCCTGGAAGATAGGGATCAAATTAGGTTTTTTTCACTGACAATCCTTGGAAACCCTGACTTGAAACTTCTCAAACTCCTCAATCATGATGAGTTGGTCTAGGAATCATCTTTATAACATCTCTATGCATCATTCCATGATCTCATGGCCCTTGGATTAGGTCTCAACCTTCTCCAAATTTTCAGTTATCCTAGGGTTGACCCAGTCAAAACCCTAATTCTACCATTCATGGTTGAATCTTCTGAACTCTTGCACAATGACTTCTCTGGACTTCATGATGGCTTTCAAGACATCTCATAGGCTTTGTCAAAACATCAAGTTCATTCTCAAAGTCTCAGAATCATCTGAGGAGCACCCACAACTCTCAAGCTATGAAGCACACAACCCTGGTTTCAACCAACTCCTTTGAGGATCTCTTGAACTTTCTGATGAAGGTATCAACTTTCAAATACTCAATGAATAAATAATTGTTGGTCAAATTTTGGGGTGCAACAGCTGCCCCTATTCAAACGGCTTGAACCTGACTAGGTGAGAAGCGAACGGCTCTCAGCCAATCAAGGTGCGAGACGGTTGAATATCGGTAAACCCGAAAATTTGCCAACTGCTCAACTCGTCGAACACTGGAATAATAGCTGCACGACAACTATCTGGAGAAATACTGATCTGACATCGCCGTCGGAAACAAACAATACATCCAACATCGCCGCTGGAGAACTAAAGAACCTGAATCACCAAAATGCCCAACATCGCCGCTGGAGCACGAAACATCCAACATCACCGCTGGAGAACTGAATTAACTGACACGCCCAACATCGCCGCTGGAAAACTGAATCTGACATCGCCGTCGATCAACCAAAACACCCTGCATCGCCGCTGGAGAACTAAATCTGACATCGCCGTCGGACAATCAAAATACCCCGCATCGCCGCTGGAGAAAATACAACACTGAACAAAATACTCTGCGTCGCCGCTGGAGAACTACATCTGACATCGCCGTCGGACAATCGAAATACCCCGCATCGCCGCTGGAGAACCACATCTGACATCGCCGTCGGATAATCAAAATACCCCGCATCGCCACTGGAGAAAATACAACACTGAACAAAATACCCCGCGTCGCCGCTGGAGAACTACATCTGACATCGCCGTCGGACAATCGAAATACCCCGCATCGCCGCTGGAGAACCACATCTGACATCGCCGTCGGATAATCAAAATACCCCGCATCTCCGCTGGAGAAAATACAACACTGAACAAAATACCCCGCGTCGCCGCTGGAGAACTACATCTGACATCGCCGTCGGACAATCGAAATACCCCGCATCGCCGCTGGAAAACTGAATCTGACATCGCCGTCGGAAACAAACATCGCTCTGAGAGACCCTCGACGTCGCCGTCGTACAAACATCATATCTGCTGGGGATTTACAAAGTCTGACATCGCTGTCAAACAAACATCCAACCTCGCCGTCGAACAAACATAATCTGACCTCGCCGCCGGACATATTCAACATCGCCGTCGAACCAATCATAATCTGACCTCGCCGTCAAACAGACATTTAACCTCGCCGTCGAACCAATCATAATCTGACCTCGCCGTCAAACAGACATTCAACCTCGTCGTCGAACCAATCATAATCTGACCTCGCCGTCAAACGAACATTCAACCTCGCCGTCGAACACATTCAACATCGCCGTCGAACAAAATATAATCTGAAAATGAACATTCAACCTCGCCGTCGAGCAAACATTCAACCTCACCGTCGAACAAACATCCAACCTCGCCGTCGAACAAACACATACATTCAACATCGCCGTCGAACACAAACCTGCTCTGACCTGGGGTTCACCCCTGGTAAATGGAACAAAAGGTACACTTGCATATTTGAAACTACTCCGCTGGGAATGAGAGACCTAACCGAGCACACTCTGATCTGGGGTTCACCCTCAGAACCATAACGAACATCGGAATACTGCTGCACACTGCCCCCCGTAGAACTTTAGCATCAAAGTTATATGAAACCCTGGCCCCTGGCCGCTTCCAATTTCAGCTAGAAAAGATCTTCAAGTATTTCTGAAGATAAGCATCCTTGGCCTTCAAGGATGGCAACTCTGCAGGAGGTATCTTCGACTTCAGTCTGAAGAAATGGTCCTTGGCCTTCAAGGATACATGGATCTGCCTTCAGGCAAATCCACCTCTGCTATAGAGCATCCGTGACTTCAGTCAGGCGTATATTTCGGCCTTCAGTCCGAAAAATGAATCCTAGGTCATTCATGACCTTGGGGATAACCTTGCCCTTAGGCACCTTCGCTTCAGCTCGGGAGATCTGTGACTTCAGTCAGAGAAATGGTATCCTGAGCCATTCATGACTCGACGGGGATTCAAACACTTTGCCTTCAGGCAAAACTCCGCTTCAGCTGGAGAAACATCTTCGACTTCAGTCAGAAGAAACACTATTCACTTGATCGCGATCAATCATCACCTCAGGGCAACTGACTTGGTCTTCAGGCCAACACGGATCACCTTGCAAATTTTGGAACCTTGTCTTCAGCCATACGTTGATTCATCAACGAGGAATTCTGAACCCACAGGAACCTTCTGATATCGCCTTCAGGCGTTTTACGAAGTCAATCTTCAGATTAGACATCAATGTTGGAGCAGACATATCACGCTGCTAAGGACTTTAATAATCATCTTGAACAAACAACTCCGTCGGGTACCTTCAAGAATCATCCTGAACTGATAACCTTTCTGGAGACTTCATTCTGCTGGGTATTCCAGGAATCTTCCTGGGCAACTCTTGCTGGGGACGCTACTGGGGAGCTCAAGAATCGTCCTAAGCAAACAACTCGGGGAGCTGCGTTGAGGTCTTAAGAATCATCTTAAGCAAACGGCCCTGCTGAAGAATTCAAGAATCGTCTTGAACTGAAGACTTCGCTGGGGATCTCAAAAATCATCTTGAGCGAGCGACTGTGGGAATTACACCGGGGTCTTAAGAATCATCTTAAGAAAGCGACCTTGTTGGAGAGAATATCAAGAATCGTCCTGAGCAACTGGTCTCTTGGCGGAACACCTGTAAGAATGATAGTAACCTAGATCATGCTTATGATGCGTATGCTTCTGCGCTATGCCCCACACGGTGGAAATGCTATGCGTTTATGCTAAATTCTATGCAATCATGCACAATGCTATGCAATCATGCACAATGCTATGCAATCCCGTCAGCAAAATAAATGCCGAAGGGGAAAATCCTCCTGTCAAGGAGAAAGAACTACTTAGACAGAGGAATCATCCTGCTGAGGAAAACGTGGACACGCCAATACCAACCGGACTCTGTCTGGGGAGCTGATCTTCCGCGGACTGCTGTAGGGAAGACAACTTCAGTTGATCGGCCGGGGACGAAGCTCTACGAGAAACCAGACTTGTTGATATCAATCGCGAGAATAAACTACGTGGCCGTCATGGCTACTTTTCTGGGGATAACCACTCTGTGGGGAAACAACTTCAGCTGCTCAACACTCCACTGGGGAAAAACCAATCATGATCTGATCAACTTCCAAGGACTCGGCTCTCTTGGATATCTGCAAACTCGGCGGAGGAAGGAGAAATTATTCTACTGGGGAAGAAAGAAACATCTGACTTCGAGGGAGAGTACAACTCTGCAGGGGAATACAACATCAGTTGTTCCAACACTCTACTGGGGAAGAGGGAATCATCCGACTTCGGGAGAGAATACGGCTCTGGTGGGGAATCTCAATTCCGCTGGAGACTTCGGTCTGGCACCAACAGTTGCTGCATACTTCGGCATGAGAAGAGCTTCCTGCGAAACCTGCACTTGTGACCCGGTGCTGGGGGAGACACCTGCTTCGGTGACTTTACTGGGGAAAACACGAGCTTCGGCACCCGAACATTCCTATGAAATCTGCACTTGTGACCCGGTGCTGGGGACATGTACGAGCTTCGGCGCGCGACTCAGCTGAGAAAATGACGTTCCTTCAGGATGCGTCTGCTTGGGGAAGAGAATCATCTCTGCGTGGGGAGACATATCAATGCTCACTATTCTGCGTTCAGATGCTGCGGAGGAGACCACTGAACACTGCTGGAGAAAGAGGACTCGCCCTGCTTCGGGGATGCGCACGGCACATCTTCTGGAAGGTGCTACACCTGCAACAACACAAACAAACAGACAAGATACCCTCTTCAAAGGGGCCTATCCAGGTTATTATCTCGTGACAATATTCAGTTAATTAATTGTTTCAACAATCAATGGGCCTAGGCCCGTGAGTTTATGTATGCGCATTTTATCAAAAAACATCGGCGTTTTTATTCGCAAACAAAACAGATAAATGCTAAACAGACAAGCAGAATTGCTGAATAATGTGCATTTTATTGATGATGAACCCCTGAATGGGCAAAAATGTTTTACAACAGAGGCAAACTCCTGGAATGAGGAAGCCGCACAAAAGGAAAACATAAATATACATCAGTATATACAAATGTCGGCAACGAGGCGTAGACGAGCACCATGAGTTGATCCCTCTAAGACCCACTCGACTTCGATACTTCTCCGACGCTTCAGCTTCGGAAGAGATTGATTCAGATAAACGGCCCTCAGGTCTTCCACACCACTAACAATGAAAGTCCACACGGAACGCAGTCATTTGCTTATTCAAATCCCTAACTTTTGCGTGAACCGCCCGTTACGGGTTTTCAGTTCACCGGGATACCCTTTTTTGCCGAAGCCGCCCAATGTAGGTTTTCGACTTCGCGGGTGTACATTTTTTCAATATATCCCTAACTTTTGCCCGAACCTTTTATTCTGTTTTTGGTTCGCCGGGATGCCCCTTTTTTGCCTGGACTCTTTCTTTTTTGTCTAGCGGGTCTCTTTCAAGCAAAGTATTTTTTAACTGCGTCCGCGTTCACCGGGGATGCAAAATCTTCACCATCCATCGTGGATAACAACAAAGCTCCTCCCGAGAAGACCTTGCTGACGACATACGGCCCTTCGTAATTCGGAGTCCACTTGCCCCGGTGATCGGAGTGTGGCGGAAGAATCTTCTTCAGGACAAGATCACCCGTCTGAAAGCTTCTAGGACGCACCTTCTTATCATAAGCTTTCTTCATTCGGCTCTGGTACAGGCGACCAAATACAATCGATGCTAACCTCTTCTCGTCCATCAGGCTGAGCTGGTTCAAACGATTCGTAATCCATTCTGCCTCGTCGAGTTTCACATCAACCAAAACTCGCAAAGAAGGAATCTCCACTTCTAACGGTAGGACAACTTCCATACCGTACACCAAGGAGAAAGGAGTTGCCCCGGTCGACGTACGCACCGTCGTACGATAACCGTGCAAGGCAAATGGCAGCATCTCGTGCCAATCTTTGTACGTCACAACCATCTTCTGAACAATCTTCTTAATGTTCTTGTTGGCCGCTTCAACAGCGCCATTCATCTTTGGCCGGTAAGGAGATGAGTTGTGGTGTTCAATCTTGAAGCTCTGGCACAGCTCCTTCATCATCTTGTTATTCAAATTCGAACCATTATCAGTAATGATCTGCTCGGGAATTCCATAGCGACAGATGATGTCCCTCTTTATGAATTTAGCTACCACCTGCTTGGTCACACTAGCATACGAGGCTTCCTCCACCCATTTGGTGAAGTAGTCGATAGCTACCAGAATGAAACGATGACCATTGGATGCAGTGGGCTCGATCTTGCCTATCATGTCGATGCCCCACATGGAGAACGGCCAAGGGGATGACATGACATTCAATGGGCACGGCGGCACATGAACTTTATCAGCATAAATCTGGCATTTATGACATTTCTTCGCGAATCTGAAGCAATCCGACTCCATAGTCAACCAGTAATACCCTACTCGCAGGATCTTTCTCGTCATGGCATGTCCGCCGGCGTGCGTACCAAATGTGCCCTCATGGACCTCTTCCATGAGCATACTCGCCTCTTTCTCATCTACACATCTGAGTAGCACGAGATCGTGGTTTCTCTTATACAACACTCCGTCAGGATTGAGATAAAAGTTTCCAGATAGCCTCCTTAGAGTCTTCTTGTCCTGGTTTGACGCACCCGCGGGATACTCCTTAGTCATAAGGAAGGTCTGGATGTCGTGGAACCATGGCTTGCCGTCGGTGGCATCCTCGATTGCAAAGACAAATGCTGGTCTATCAAGACGCGAAAGTACAATTCTTGGAGCCTCGTTCCAATAATTGACTTTATACATTGAAGCCAACGTGGCTAAGGCATCAGCCATCTGATTTTCAGCCCTGGGTACATGATGAAGTTCCACTCGATCGAAGAACGGAAGCAGCCTCCTGGCATAATTCATGTACGGCACTAGATTCGCTTGACGAGTTTCCCACTCCCCTTTAATCTGATTGATTACAAGCGCTGAGTCACCATATATGTCTAGATTCTTGATTCTCAAATCAATTGCCTCTTCTAGACCCATAATACATGCTTCATACTCGGCTTCATTGTTGGTGACTGGAAACGTCAGTCTCGCAGTAAACGGGATGTGGGATCCGTGAGGAGTCGTGATGATAGCCCCGATGCCACTTCCATAGGAATTAACCGCTCCGTCGAATATCAACTTCCACTGAGACTTCCTATCTGGCCCCTCATCGGGCAATGGCTCATCGCAATCCTTCACTTTGAGAAACATAATATCCTCGTCAGGGAATTCGAACTTCATCGGCTGGTAGTCTTCGATTGGCTGTTCGGCAAGGTAATCAGACAATACACTTCCCTTAATGACTTTCTGGGAGACGTACTGAATATCATATTCCGTTAACACCATCTGCCATCTGGCAATCCTGCCCGAAAGAGCCTGCTTCTCGAAGACGTACTTGATCGGATCCATCTTCGAAATTAGCATAGTGGTGTGATTGAGCATATACTGTCGTAGACGTTTGGCGGCCCAAGCTAATGCACAACACGTCTTCTCCAGCATCGAGTATCGAGATTCACACTTAGTGAACTTTTTACTCAAATAATAAATGGCATG
This sequence comes from Lathyrus sativus, assembly GCA_963859935.3. Classification (NCBI taxonomy): domain Eukaryota; kingdom Viridiplantae; phylum Streptophyta; class Magnoliopsida; order Fabales; family Fabaceae; genus Lathyrus; species Lathyrus sativus. The sequence continues at coordinate 60,237 of CAWUDS030000415.1, read as the reverse complement.
CTCCTTTCTGCCCGTCTCGTCGTGCTGACCGAGAACACACCCCATACTATTCTCCAGAACCGTCAGGTACATGATTAGTGGCCGTCCAGCCACTGGGGGTATCAAGATCGGAGGTTCTTGAAGATACTGCTTTATTTTGTCGAATGCCTTCTGGAAATCCTCATTCCAAGTAATCGCCTGATCTTTCTTTAAAAGCTTGAACATCGGTTCACAAGTGGCCGTGAGCTGAGAGATAAACCTTGCAATGTAGTTTATCCGGCCCAAGAAACCACGAACTTCTTTTTCTGTTTTCGGCGCTGGCATTTCTTGGATAGCTTTTATTTTCGCAGGATCAACTTCAATACCTCGTTCACTAACGATAAACCCCAATAACTTTCCGGACCGCACTCCGAAAGTGCACTTGTTAGGATTCAGCCTCAGCCTGAACTTCCTAAGCCTTTCAAACAACTTCAATAAATTGACCAGATGCTCTTCCTCCGTTTGGGACTTTGCAATCATGTCATCAACATAGACCTCGATCTCATGATGAATCATATCATGAAACAAAGTTACCATTGCTCGTTGGTAAGTGGCCCCTGCGTTCTTCAGACCGAAGGGCATTACTTTATAGAAGAATGTTCCCCAGGGGGTGATAAACGTCGTTTTCTCCATGTCCTCCGGTGCCATCTTGATCTGATTGTAACTGGAGAAGCCATCCATGAACGAAAACACGGAAAACTGGGATGTGTTGTCGACCAACACATCGATGTGAGGCAACGGGAAATCATCCTTAGGGCTCGCCCTGTTCAAATCCCGATAATCGACGCACATGCGTACCTTACCATCCTTCTTCGGTACAGGCACTATGTTGGCGACCCACGGAGGGTACGTGGTAACGGCTAGAAATCCTGCGTCCAACTGCTTCTGGACTTCTTCTTTGATTTTTACAGCCATATCTGGTCTCGTCCTCCTAAGATTCTGCTTGACTGGAGGGCAGTCTTCTCGCAACGGCAAGCGATGAACCACGATATCAGTGTCAAGTCCGGGCATATCTTCGTATGACCAAGCAAAGACGTCACTATACTCTCGAAGCATCTCGACCAGTCTATGCTTGACATCATTCTGCAGCGCAGCCCCTACTCTGACATTTCTGAAGAGCTCTTCAGAACCCAGATTTACGATCTCAATATCCTCCTCATGAGGCAGAATAACCTTTTCCTCTTGTCTCAACAAGCGGGCCAACTCTTCCGGAAGGTCCTCGTCTTCATCAATCTCATCCTCGGCTTGATAGATCGGGCAATCAAAGTCGTAGTGAGCCGTAGAGGGTCCAGAGTCGATGTCATCTGTCATGTGGATCCTGCAATAACAAGGGTTAAGTTTAAAGCAAGGATATGCAGGTTAGCACAAACCTCGTTGCCATTTTACTGTTTTTCGAAATAAACATAAAACAGGAATAACAGGGAATACAATATTTGAGTACGAAGAAAACGCCTTTTATTTATTAACAAAATGCATACACATAATCCAACAAGGCCCTGACAGTAAAACCACTATGCCCCGGGCAGGACATAGGGTCGTACAAAGATTGTAAAAAGCAAATCATTACTCTTCACTTGTCAGCTTGATAATCTTCTTGATGGTCCAATTGTGGAGGCGCTCGCCCGACTTGCTCGGTTGAATCCAGGCGTCAAGATCACAATCGCTATCCCCGCTGTCCTCGGACGCAGCGTTGATGCTTTCGAAAATGACTCCGCCCTTGGTGAATAGGATCGGCCCCTTCCCACGAGACGAACTGCCAGAAGAAGATGAAGCTTCAGCTCCAGAAGAATACCCCAATCCAAACTTATCCTGCTTGATTGGTATATCCAAGACATGCCCCCAGCCTGGGGTGGAACCGGCTTCGACGACGACCCGAGCTTCCTTAAACGAGGAGAGATTCATCTCTTGCCTCTCTGCGACAACAGGAGCTACCTCTTTCGCCTTGACGGTTTCAAGTGCTTGGCAGAGCGTTTCATGGATCTCGCCATCCATTTCAACATATTTAAAGGACGACAGGTGGCTCACCATGATGTCCTCCTCACCACAGACGGTTACTATGCTGCCCCCGACAGCATACTTAAGCTTTTGATGCAGCATGGACGTCACGGCACCAGCGGCATGGATCCATGGCCGACCTAAGAGGCAACTGTAGGCAGGCATGATGTCCATGATATAGAAAACCGTATTGAACGTCTCTGGACCAACTTGAATTGGCAGGGTCAACTCTCCGAAGACGTGGCGCTTAGTCCCATCAAAGGCTTTCACTACCAGATCGCTGGGCGTGCAAAGCAATCCACGGGTATCCAACTTCATCAGTGCCTTCTTCGGAAGCACATTAAGCGAGGAACCCGTATCCACCAGGACATGCGACATAATAGTGCCTCTGCACTCTATTGAGACGTGCAAGGCGCTGTTGTGGTCTCTTCCCTTAGGAGTCAGCTCTAGATCTGTGAATCCCAGCCCATTACCAGCATTAACATGGGCTACCACCTCTTCCAGCTGATTTACTGATATCTCCTGCGGCACATACGCAGCATTCAATACCTTCAGCAAGGTGTTGCGGTGCGCCTCAGAACACAACAACAAGTTAAGAATCGAGATCTTTGACGGAGTCTGATGAAGATGATCTACAATCTTGTAGTCACTCTTCTTGATTAATCGCATGAACTCTTCAGCATCTTTAACCAGCAAGTCCTTCTCTACCCCAGAATGGATCTCTTCGACAGCTTTACCTTTACCCTTATCTACAGCGTCAGCTCGGACCACTTTCTCGGCTGCAATCTCTGCTGGCGCGAACACTCTACCGCTTCTAGTAATGCCACTGACCCCGGCAAGATTCTGCACCGTTGATCCGAACGGCTCGAGCTCTAACTTCTGACCATTACAATAAACTTTGGCGCCGTAATGCCATGGAACGACATTAGTGCTTTCGAATGGGATCGGTCCGGCCCTGGTGATAGTAATAGTAGGCGGACGGGGCGTAGAAATAGTGATAGGGTGACGAGGAATAGTAATGGTAGCAACTTCATCTGCCTGCTTTAGCACGACCTCCCCCGATGCACTCTCAACGCTCCGGCTGAACTGTAAAATACCCTCAGACATCAGACTTTGGATACCTTCGATCAGCTGCTCACACCCATCAGGAAGTGTAGCACAAGCCATACATAACTCTCCACATCCAGGAAAGAAGCCCTTCTTCAGCAACTTAGCCTTGACAAAACTAAGTGGCGTCTTCAAATCTTTAACATCAGTCAGCAAGTCTGAACTCTCTTCTGTGATAACGGCATTCACTCCGCCCCCTTTATGATGAGGCATGGGGTTCTTGGTAACGTTGGGCACATTGTCAGAAAAGTTAATAACCTTGGCGTCCACCAAGTCCTGGACTTTGTGCTTAAAAGCTTTACAGTTCTCAATCGTATGGCCTGGTGCCCCAGTATGGAACTCACAAGTAGCATTGGCATCGTACCCCGGTGGTGGTGCCCCTGTTAAGGGAGCCATTGTCCTCTTTTGAACTAATTGGAGCTGAAGCAACGTTTGCAGAAGCTGTGCATACGACATAGGTGGAGTTTCAAAATGACGATTTGTCAGAGGAGCCCAATTCTGATATCTTCTATACCCCTGGTTATTCTGCTGCTGAGGCTGCTGCTGCTGCTGCGGCTGCGGTGGAGCAGCTGGGATATTTATGCTAGCAATCTGAGGCTGAGGGCCCTTGCCCTTTCTTCGAGCATTAGTGACAACACTGGCATCTCCCTCTCGACGCTTGCCAGTATATGGTTTCTTGCTACCTCCTCCAACTGAGGATGATTCGCCCTGAATTTTTCCAATCTTTATACCGTTCTCAACATGCTCGCCCATAGTGATGAGAGCCGAGAATGTTCCAGACATGCCACTGACCAGCTTTTCATAGTAGATTCCAGGAAGGGTAGCCACAAACATTTGCACTAGCTCACGCTCAACCATCGGCGGTTGAACCCGAGCAGCCAATTCACGCCACCGCTGGGCGTACTCTTTAAAGCTTTCATTGTTCCGCTGTGAGAGATTCTGAAGCTGAACTCGGTTGGGAGCCAAGTCGCTATTGTATTGATAGTGGAGGACGAACGCTTCTGCAAGATCTTTCCAGGTGCGCACAGTAGCGGGCTCCAAACCCATATACCATTCGAGCGATGGACCAGAAAGACTATCCTGAAAGAAGTGCATCAGCAGCTTCTCATCGTCAAAATAAGCGGACATCTTTCTATAATAAGATTGGAGGTGGACCCGGGGGCAAGTAGTACCCTTATACTTCTCAAAGGTAGGCACCTTGAACTTGTGAGGTACTTTAAAGTCAGCAATCAACCCGAGCTTGGACATGTCAACGCCTAATGTGTTCTGATTTTCAAAGTCTCTCATCTTGTCTTCCAGCGCCTTGAACCTGAGTCGAGCTTCAGCATTCAACTCTGCTTCTACACCTCTCTGAGAGAATATGTCATCCTGATGGTCCTCCAGCCACGGTTGAGGCACCAGCAGATTTCCTGCACCAGCATTGCCGTTGACCGGCCCTATGTTAACATTGGCTCCCAGACTGCCAGTGCCGAAGCCTGCCGCATTGAGTCCGAGATTAGTCATCAGATTGCCGTTAGCACTGCCGTTGCCCCCCGGCAACAGGAACAACATTCTGTGGAGCGTCCACTGGAGGAGGAGTAGGCACGGCCCCTCCATGCAGTATGCCATTACTGTCAACCCTGGAGATCAGAGGTTGAACCAAAGTACGAAGCTGGTCTTGACCATTCGCGACCACCTGCATCAGCTCCATAAAACGATCCATCCGTTCACGGAGCTCTTGAACATATGACTGCACCTGGTCCATTATCCTTGTCTGATTTGCGCGAGTTGAGTAGCGGTGGATGAGTTTTTGATCAATCCTGGAGATCGAAAGCAACTCGGAACTTGTGAACCTGAAAAACCTGGAAAACCTGTCAAAATTAAAGGTTAGGAAAATCCACCAAATGTATGTCATGCAAAATGCTTTATGCAGATGTATGCGTGTGTCTGTGTGCTTGAGAGATTTCCCCCGATCCTGGCGCCGTAGTACCAGTGCTGACAATAATAAGGAGGGGAATCTGGGCCCAACCATGGAAACAGCAATCTCACATATACATAGTACCAGTGATAGCCAACTTCGACACATCAGGGATCGGGAACTCGTACGCAACAGTCTTTCTGAGAGAGGCTGTAGTAACACAATAAGAGGCGAGAGATCCTGGATCGGGGAAACGGTACCTGTCACGGACACACGCCAATGGAATGCGAATGATTATGCAAACTAATGCAAAATGCAGGCATGCAACAACATATCCAGGTGGCTGCTGTGGGGATTCGGTATCGACAGTCACTGATGAGAAGGAAACCCCGGTGTAAAACCACTGATCTGATCTGCTGAGAATAACCATCTGATAGGACCAAGATCAAAATTCTGCTCTGTCAAGAGTAAGTGCCTGATAATAAGGACCCGGGATGTATGATCAGAAAACGTCCACTGATGAAGTCTTCAGACCCCAAATCAAAAATCTGCCCTCTTAAGAACAAATGCACAGCTGCTGATGAGATCTTCAGACCCCACTCAAAATCTGCCCTATCAAGAACAAACAACAACTGCTGATGAGATCTTCAGACCCCACTCAAAATCTGCTCCATCCAGGACAAACCTCTGATGACAATACTCCGATCGAAACCGGCTCTATCATGAACATACATAAAATCCTTTGATCAAAAACTTGCTCTGTCAAGAACAGTCAAATCTGCCACCGAGAACCCTGATACCAACATAACTGATTCACTGTCAAGAAAACCAGGTTGTCTGGAGGTCAAAGTTTCCTGCAATATCCCAACCCTACTCACAGGTATGGACCTAATCCACGGACAAAGGTACGGCATCCTATGCGGTCATCAGCGTCACAGACTTTCATGAGTGACGATACGATTCCCAGAAGGAGTGGCATCATCAAGTCATGAAGAGGCCTCACTTAGCTGACTTCCAAATGATCGGTCCCCAGAGTCGACAATCCTCACGTCTGGACTCCCCTCAGATCCTCAGGACCGGAAAGGAGCACCTCTGCAAGAATCTCGTCTGAGCGCAGATTTTCGTAGGGAACTGTGCCTGCTCAGCAGACAGGTTCGTCTACTACTTCTCCGCAACTATATCTAGGTGTGTGCTCAAGCCCAGGTTCGGCTTCTCACTCATAGTAACATCCTTCTCCCACAGCAGCACAGATAATCATATCAAACTGGAAATAAAATGCGGGAAATAAAGTGCGGGAAGTAAAAATGCAATAAACAAACGCAACCCAATAAGCAAACATACACGCGCTAGGATTGACTCTCATAGGGAACCGAAGAACCAGAGATTCTGGGTTCGATCCCCAGCAGAGTCGCCAGCTGTCGCTTGCGCGAAAATAAGGTGCCGGCATGACAGAAGAGTCGCCACCTTTCGTTATTTATCCCTCAGAGCGGGAAAGGAAACGATCGGAGAAACCTGACGAAAAAGGGTAAGACAAGGCCATCACAACCATTGTCTGGGTTCGGGAGTCGGTTACGCAAGGGGAAGGTATTAGCACCCCTCACGCCCGTCGTACTCGACGGGATCCTCGCTTGTTTGTTTACTTGGACGGGTTGGTTATAATCTATCTACCTATCAAGGCTGGCTGAAAAAAGAAAAGAAAAATGACTCGGCAAAGCGTCGCACTTTATGCCTACGTATTCTCATCAGAGAATGAGAAATCAGAGTCAACGTAGTTCGGCCTACAAAGGATTACGGGGGAAAGGTTGAAGGTTGCTCGCTAGGACGTCGCATCCTATGCCTACGTACTTCCACACAGTATGGAAGATCAGAGCAAACGTAGTTCGGGAAACTACGGGTTATCTCCTAAAAGAAGTGTTTTTTATTGTGTTTGCGATTTCAACCGCACTAGAGACTATGACCTGAGAGTGAATGCGTCGCATGTCACCCAAAGGGTGCCATACTAAACATCCTATCTCAGATAGCTTAAGGCTCGTAACGTACGAAAGAAATCATTCATGATTACTGTATTTTAAACTGCTTCGAGATGAGAAGAGAACAGGCCCAACTAGGAGGGAGACTATCAAGTCCTACTGTTATCATGCCATGGATTCATCCTATGGTTGAGGTTTGAACAGGGAACTCCTAGAAGTTGTCATGCATAGGTTTCAACCTAAAAGTCTATCATCAAATCCTTATCAAAGGAAATGAGAGTCCTAAGGGATCATGTCAATGATACACCAAAACAGACAAAAGCATTAGCTTTAACAATACAATGCATGCAATGCAAGTGAGGGAGGAAATGTGTGTGGGGCTTCAGCCTCCACAAGCTCGTCTCGACCTCAAGCCAGTCATGAAATAACAGTAATCATACTGAAAATAAACAACCTGCTTTCAAGCAATAAACAGACAAAAGAAATGAAGTGCCATCAGGCAAACAAACCACATACTTGAAAAAGAGAAAGAATCTATATCTAATCTCTAATCCTAAAACAAGACCCTAATCAAATCTAAGCAAAGCCCTAAAGCAAACCCTAACCAAAAGAAAACAATCCCAGTCTTCAAGCTTCAGAACAAGCTTACCAAAGAAAGGGAGCTAAGTAGGCAGACTCATAGTGTCTTCCTCAGGAAAGCACTATGAGGTGTATACTCAGGAATCATATCCTATGCGGCTCCACCACTGTGATCAGTTTACATTCCTCCTCAGGAGAAATTAAACTCACAAGCAGGCTCCAACATCACTGGATACTTAGGAAATCCTATCTGAACTAGTGGAACTAAGTGAATAGACCCATAGGACCTTCCTCGGGAAAGTACTAGGAGGCTTCCACTTAGGAATTGTACCCCATGTGGCTCAACAACATGTGATCAGTTTATATTCCTCCTCAGGAGAAATTAAACTCACAAGTTGGCTCCAACATCATTGGATACTTGAGAAATCCTAGATAAACTAATGGAACTAAGTGAATAGACCCATAGGACCTTCCTCAGGAAAGTACCAGGAGGCTTCCACTTAGGAATTGTATCCCATGTGGCTCAACAACTGTGATCAGTTTACATTCCTCCTCAGGAGAAATTAAACTCACAAGTTGGCTCCAACATCATTGGATACTTAGGGAAGAGGTGAGAAGAAAGAGTGAAAGTCATTCATAGTGCCTTCCTCAGGAAAGTACCATGAACTTCCTTCAAACTTCAGGACCTCAAACCTCACAGACAGGGAATAATCCCCAAGCTCTGGGTCTCTGAGTCTTGATCTACAATCTTCTCTTCCATCATGCTCTTCAACAAGATCTTCAAAACAAACTAATCCCCACAACAAATTCCCCAAAATAAACCCCAGAGGTGAACAGATATCCACAGAACAGACAAAACCATCAGCCTACTTCAGAAAATACCTAAAAATACTAACACAAGAGGGAAAAATCTAACAATCAATCACAAGGGTCTACAACATCTACCCATAACATCCACATATGCCCCTACCCAAAAATCAAGACAAAACTATCTAAAGAAAATGAATTTCCTTACCTATGCATAACATAAACCCTAATTATGATACCCTAATGCTAACCTGATTAAACTAATCAAATTTTAATCTAAAAATCAAGAATTAAATCCTATGGGGAACTATGATTCAATATCTAAACACACCAAAAAGAATGAATTAAAAATCCTAAGGGAAGGTCCTAAAAGAAATTCTACAAAATTGGATACCAAACTAAACCTATTAAAAAGCTATTAAAATGAAAAATATACTAAAGATATTAAAAGAAAATAAAATGAGAATTTTATTTATTTAATATTTTCTAGACATGATTATGAACATATGAAAAAAACAAGAATTGAAAAATATTCATTTTTGGATTTTTTTATGAATTTTATAAATGCAAGAAATATAAATGGAATTAAAAAAATAAAAGAAATCAAATAAAGGGGAGGGGGGTGCGAATAGAAGAGCGCCCCAGTTCATTATTAGATGGGCCAGATATGCTGGGGTGCGAAAAGAAATCTGAGATAGGCCCATGGTTCCTCACTTATCTAAACGACAGCGTTTGGAAGCTGGCCTTTCCCTCCGTTTTTGACTAAATGAGGGCCGCACGATGATGCTACAAAGTCCAAATGCCAGCAAGATCCAACGGATAACAACTTATCTTCCCCACTCAACCTAGGGTTTTCAGAAAACCCTTCCTCCATGCGCAGACCTTCCATCTCCTATATCTCCCTCGATACTTGATGAAACTCAAAAATTCCAAAAAGGAAAATGATCTACTAATTACGAGGAGCAAGACTATACGTGTAATTTTCTCTAATTCCTCTTGAATCGTTCAAACAGAGAGCTTAAAGATCATGGTCCCAATTATTTTTCCTGAGATCAACTCTTCTAAAACTCAAATCCAATGATGCACTCATGTTCTTTATGTTACCCTAGTTATACTAATCTAATCCATGCCAGCTAAAACTCAAAATCCAGCCAATTCTTGGAACTTAAAGAATCTACCATCTGCTGTAAAACCTCACGCAGAGCTCTCAAACTCATGGGAAAAGATCAACTCACCTAGCACATTAATTCTATACCTAGAAATTTAACTGAAAGTGCATAATTAAGGAGATCCATGGAGGAAAACCAACCTGTCAAAGAGAAATGGTGAGTGCTCGTGGAAATGGTTTCAGGGCTTGTCCTGGCCTCAAGATGATCCTTTGATGATGAACAACCTTCTGTTTGCACTGGTTTTGAAGGAGAGGTCTTGTGATGGAAGAAATCTCAAGTTGCTTGATCTTGAAGGAAGCTCTTCAATGACAATTTCTCTCTCTCTCTTTCTCCTCTGAAAACCCTCTCTATCTGACCAACCTTGCCAACCTCTTACTCATCATGATTCACTTGTTATATAACAATCCATGGAATCAACTAGAAGCTTCTAGAATCCACTAGAAAGTGATGAAAATCTCATGACATGCCATATTGGTTATCTCATATCTCATATGTTATGCCTTGCAATTTTGTGCCAAAATCTCCCCTTGTGAGATATTGAGGTGGAGTGTACAAAAAATCAGCTCATATTTGCCTTGTGTGAAGGTTTCTCAAGTTACCTTATGATTCAAGTAACAATTTTCCAAAGCAACCTTCATTTTTGAGCCTCAAATCAAAATTCTGTTTAAACCAAAGTTTTTAGAATGTCATTTACATTCAAAATGGTATATTGGATGACCTATTTTGGACTCATAGATCTCCCAAACCAATTTCCAACTTGACTTGAATTAACTTATAAGCCATTTTTAGTTCAAATTTACCAAACTTTGTCATTCCATGCTATGAGCTTTTCCCACAATTCATGACCTTCTTTCTAGGCTTAAAATGCCATTTTGAACAACTTTCATGTTTTGAGTTTTTCCATTTGAGGCTTGGAAATAGGAGATATGGCCTTTGCTTAAAATGACCTATAACTGCCAAATGACCAAAATACCCCTGTCTTGTTCAAACCATAAGTTGAGTTCCACAAATCCTATCAAGGACTTCTACCACTCAAATTAAATATAAGAAGATACTCTTCAACATTCATGTTGACCAAGAGACCATAGGAATCATCCTACTAGGGAAAAAGTTGTCTGCAAGTTGGGTGACTTTCAAGGACCCAGATTCACACACCTCTGCTGACCTGTAATTTGTCAAAACCATAACTTGAGCTCTGCAACTCCTATCAAGGACTTCCACCACTAAAATTAAAGCTAAGAACAAGCTCTACAACATTCATGTTGTGGGGAAGATGAGATATCAAACACATCTAGAGCTAAAACTGCCTGGAAGATAGGGATCAAATTAGGTTTTTTTCACTGACAATCCTTGGAAACCCTGACTTGAAACTTCTCAAACTCCTCAATCATGATGAGTTGGTCTAGGAATCATCTTTATAACATCTCTATGCATCATTCCATGATCTCATGGCCCTTGGATTAGGTCTCAACCTTCTCCAAATTTTCAGTTATCCTAGGGTTGACCCAGTCAAAACCCTAATTCTACCATTCATGGTTGAATCTTCTGAACTCTTGCACAATGACTTCTCTGGACTTCATGATGGCTTTCAAGACATCTCATAGGCTTTCTCAAAACATCAAGTTCATTCTCAAAGTCTCAGAATCATCTGAGGAGCACCCATAACTCTCAAGCTATGAAGCACACAACCCTGGTTTCAACCAACTCCTCTGAGGATCTCTTGAACTTTCTGATGAAGGTATCAACTTTCAAATACTCAATGAATAAATAATTGTTGGTCAAATTTTGGGGTGCAACAATGTGCGATGCGTATTAATTATGATAAATAGAAATACATGTGAATACAATGATGAATGTATGTGTATTGTCTAATGAACTTGCGAATGCTTAATGGGTATACAATTATGTGATGGGTATGTATGAGAACATTGTGGATATGTGTGCATGACTTATAATTGTATAAATGGTATTGTGATGTGAATACCTTGATTGTGTGATATATGTTGTATGTGCAATCATTGTGTAATTCTTGAAGAGATGAATTATGTAAATTCATGAGATTAAGATGTCGGTCTTAAGTGCATTTGTTGTGGTTGATTGTACATGCATCATTTAGTCAAGAGGCAATGTCTGTTAGTTTCGTGGAAACTAGTGGCTTGTCCCAAACCTAGAAGGGTGGGTTTGAAGGCTTAGAGGACGGTCCTTTGTGGTTATCGGTCTAGAAGAGTGGACCCGGTTTAATGTAAAAACCGAAAAAAGATAACGGGTTATCGGTCTAGAAGAGTGGACCCGGTTTAATGTAAAAACCGAAAAAAAGATAACGAGAGTCGGTACCCGCATTGCATGAGTTGCATTGAGTTGTTGAGTCACATTAATATATGACATATGCATGAAGAGATGCTTATGTGTGAATGATGAGATTGTGAAATTGTGAGAGTATGCATGATGTGGAAATGCTTTACAAATATTCGTGTTGCCATTATATGTGTGGCAAATATATATGACTAAGAAATTGAATTGTGGTGAGAAATCCGGAGTGGAACTTGTATTGATTACCTATATATATATAATCTTATGCTTTGATTATTATGGTTATATTTCTCACCCTTCTGCTGTTTTATAATGCTCTACGAGGCATTGCAGATTAGGATGCTGGAGTCCATTTTGTGAAGTATTCTTCATTCTTTTGAGTCTGCTGCTCTGATATGTAACACCGGGTAGTTAGACTAGTATAGTCATTCTTTTGTGATACATTGCGATGTATCAGTTGATGTGATTGTGTAATCTAACTGATATGATGTATTAATTTGGATTAACTTGTGTGTACGTGGATTAATATTTTGAAAACGATTAAATGATTTGATCTTCCGCTTAATTTTGAAAATGTTACATATCTTATGGAGAAAAATGTGAAAGTGTTTTATTGGTGAAATTGTGGCATTCTTCTTTTATACCTTATTATAAAACCTTTTTACTCTGATAATTTGTATGTGCTTAATTGTTTTATATGCATTTATTGGGGTATAGAAGGGGGTGTTACAATAGTGGTATCAGAGCCTGGTTGGTCCGTCCGGCCAAGTTGTTAGAGTGTTTTTTTTTCCTGTGTGTTATTGATATGCGTGTGTTGCGTTATCAATATTGGTTGTTCTTACGTGGTTCTGTTGTTGGAATTAGTAAGATGGTTGCATGAAGGAACGACGAAGCGATTGCGGAGGCATTGACGAGATTGGCGGGGGCAATTGGGCAGAATCCTCCGGCCAATGTGAATGTGAGGAATCCTGCTGATGATGGATTCCGTGCTTTGGGGAAATTCCAAAAGAATAACCCTCCGGTCTTCAAGGGAACTCATGAACCGGACAAGGCAAAAATTTGGTTGAAAGTTGTGGAAAAGATTTTTCGAGTTATGAATTGCTCGGATGCACAGAAGGTGCAGTTTGGGACTCATATGCTCGAAGAAGAAGCTGAAGATTGGTGGGGTAATACTCGCCAAAGATTTGAGGAAGATGATATTGTGATTACGTGGGATTTGTTTAGAGAAACCTTTCTGGAGAAGTATTTTCCAGAGGATGTGCGGGGGAAGAAAGAGATCGAATTTCTTGAGTTGAAGCAAGGTAATTCGACGGTTGCTGAGTATGCGGCGAAATTTGAGGAGTTGATCAAATTTTGTCCTCACTATAATACTGGTAATGCTGAGAGGTCTAAGTGCCTCAAGTTTGTGAACGGTTTGAGACCCGAGATTAGACAAGCTATTGGGTACCAGGAAATCAGACGGTTTTCTGAGTTGGTTAACAAGAGCAGAATTTATGACGAAGACAGTAGGGCTAGGTCTAGCCACTACAAGAGCCTAAGTGATAAGAAAGGAAAAGGACAATTCAGAGGAAAACCTTACGTAACTCCTGCCGATAAGGGGAAACAAAAGGTTGGTTTTGGCAAGAAGCCAAGTGGGGGAGTTTCTACCCCGGTTAGGTGTTACAATTGTGGTGAAGCGGGGCATCGTGCTCCGGAGTGCAAAAGTGTTGAACAAAAGTGTTTTAAGCGTGGCAAGCCAGGCCACAAGGCTCTAGAGTGTAGAAGCGGTGCGGGTGTTACTTGCTATAACTGTGGTGAGCGAGGGCACATCAGTACCAAGTGCGATAAGCCGAAGAAGAATCAAGGGAGTGGGAAAGTGTTCGCTCTATCTGGGTCTGAGACTGCTAGCGACGATCGATTGATCCGAGGTACGTGCTTCATTAATGGTACACCTTTGATCGCTATAATTGATACCGGAGCTACGCATTCTTTTATTTCTTTGGATTGTGTTAGAAGGTTGAATCTTGAGTTGTCTGTGATTGGTGGCGGTATGGTTATTGATACTCCTGCTATGGGTTCGGTAACTACACCGTATGTTTGCTTGAATTGCCCGTTGAGTATTTTCGGTAGAGATTTTGGGATTGATTTAGTGTGTCTTCATTTAGATCAACTGGATGTCATTCTTGGAATGAATTGGTTAAAATTCAATCGTGTGTATATTAACTGTTTTGACAAAACGGTTATTTTTCCCGACTCGGATGTTGAAAGGGAATTGTTTATGACGAGGAAACAAGTGAAGGAATCGGTACAAGATGGGGCTAAGGTATTTATGCTTATGGAAACTTTGAGGACTAGTGAAAGTGAAGAGATTGATGCTTTGCCCATTGTTAGAGATTTTCCGGAAGTATTCCCTGAAGAGATAAAGGATTTACCGTCGGAGCGAGAAGTGGAGTTTTCGATAGATTTGATTCCTGGAACTAGTCCGATATCGATGGCTCTATATCGTATGTCGGCCTCGGAGTTAAAAGAGTTGAAGAGTCAACTTGAGGATTTGCTTGAAAAGAGGTTTATTCGTCCGAGCGTGTCACCGTGGGGTGCACCGGTGTTGTTGGTTAAGAAGAAAGAGGGTTCTATGAGGCTCTGTGTGGATTACAGACAGTTGAACAAGGTGACTATTAAGAATAAGTATCCACTTCCAAGGATTGATGATCTGATGGATCAGTTGGTTGGTGTAAGCGTGTTCAGTAAGATTGATTTGAGATCTGGGTATCATCAGATCCGTGTGAAAGCTGAGGATATTCAGAAGACGGCCTTTCGGACGAGGTATGGACACTATGAGTATTCCGTGATGCCATTTGGTGTGACTAATGCACCAGGTGTATTTATGGAGTACATGAATAGGATTTTCCATCCTTATTTGGATAAGTTTGTGGTGGTGTTTATCGACGACATCTTGGTTTATTCGAAGAGCAAAGGAGAGCATGCCGAGCATCTGAAGATTGTGTTATCTGTGCTGAGAGAGAAGCAGTTGTTCGCGAAGCTTTCTAAGTGTGAATTTTGGTTGAAGGAAGTTAGTTTCCTTGGTCATGTGATTTCTAGTAGTGGTATTGCGGTCGATCCGTCGAAGGTTGAAGCGGTGTCGCAATGGGAGACTCCGAAGTCAGTTTTTGAGATCAGAAGTTTTCTTGGTTTAGCCGGTTATTATCGGAAGTTTATTGAAGGATTTGCTAAGTTATCGTTGCCGTTGACACAGTTGACTAGGAAAGGTCAAGCCTTTTTTTGGGACGCCAAGTGTGAAGCGAGTTTTCAAGAACTTAAGCGAAGGTTGACGACAGCTCCTGTTATTCTGCCAAATCCAGAAGAACCATTCGTTGTGTATTGTGATGCTTCTTTGATGGGTTTAGGAGGTGTGTTGATGCAGAATAACCAAGTTGTAGCTTATGCTTCGAGGCAACTCAAAGTGCATGAGAAGAATTATCCGACGCATGACTTAGAGTTGGCCGCCGTTGTGTTCGTGTTGAAACTCTGGAGGCATTATTTATTTGGCGCAAGATTTGAAGTGTTTAGTGACCACAAGAGTTTGAGATATCTTTTTGATCAAAATGAATTGAATGCGAGACAAAGAAGATGGCTTGAACTTTTGAAGGATTTTGATTTTGGCTTGAACTACCATCCGGGTAAAGCGAATGTAGTAGCGGATGCATTGAGTTGGAAATCATTGCATATGTCGGCGTTGATGGTGAAAGAGTTAGAATTAGTCGAGCAATTTCGAGATTTGAGTTTGGTATGTGAGAGAACTTCTTTTGGATTTAAGTTGGGTATGTTAAAGCTTACAAGTGGTAT
This sequence comes from Lathyrus sativus, assembly GCA_963859935.3. Classification (NCBI taxonomy): domain Eukaryota; kingdom Viridiplantae; phylum Streptophyta; class Magnoliopsida; order Fabales; family Fabaceae; genus Lathyrus; species Lathyrus sativus. The sequence goes on along the minus strand of CAWUDS030000415.1, from coordinate 44,563 downwards.
TTTGGATGAAATTCGAGAAGGACAGAAATCGGATTTGAGCTTAGCTGATCGGTTGACTTTAATCAACCAAGGCCAAGGTGGTGATTTTCGGATTGATGAGAATGGTATTATGAGATGTCGGGATCGAGTTTGTGTTCCGAACATGGTTGAGCTTAAGAAGAGCATCCTTGAGGAAGGACATCGTAGCAGATTGAGTATCCATCCGGGTGCTACTAAGATGTATCAGGATTTGAGGAAAGTATTTTGGTGGCCTAGTATGAAGAAGGATATCGCGGAATTTGTATATTCTTGTTTGACTTGCCAGAAGTCAAAGATTGAGCATCAGAAGCCATCGAGTTTGATGAAGCCGTTGTTTATTCCTGAGTGGAAATGGGATAGTATCTCCATGGATTTTGTATCGGGTTTGCCGAGGACGCTGAGTAATTTTGAGGCTATTTGGGTTATCGTGGATAGGTTGACTAAATCTGCTCACTTTATTCCTATGCGTATGGATTACCCTTTGGAGAAGTTGGCTAAGTTGTATATTGAGAGGATTGTGTGTCTGCATGGTATTCCGTTAAGTATTGTTTCGGATAGAGATCCGCGGTTTACTTCGAGATTTTGGGAGAGCCTGCAGAGTGTTTTGGGTACTAAGTTGCGTTTGAGTTCAGCGTATCATCCTCAGACTGATGGTCAGACGGAGAGGACGATTTAGTCGCTTGAAGATCTTTTGAGAGCTTGTGTATTGGAAAAAGGAGGAGCTTGGGATATCTACTTGCCTTTGATTGAGTTTACCTACAACAACAATTTCCATTCGAGTATTGGTATGGCACCATTTGAGGCGTTGTATGGTAGGCGGTGTAGGACACCATTGTGTTGGTTCGAGTCCGGAGAGAGTTCTGTTGTTGGACCCGAGTTAGTTCAACAGACTACTGATAAGATCAAGATGATTCAAGAGAAGATGAGAATTACTCAGAGTCGTCAGAAGAGTTATTATGACAAGAGGAGGAAGGCACTTGAATTTCAAGAGGGAGATCATGTGTTTCTTCGAGTCACTCCGATGACAGGTGTTGGTAGGGCACTGAAGTCGCGCAAGTTGTCGCCGCGTTTCATTGGTCCTTATCAGATTTTGCAAAGGATAGGAGAAGTGGCCTATCGTGTGGCTTTACCACCGTCGCTTGCTAATCTTCACGACGTATTCCATGTATCTCAGTTGAGGAAATACATTGCGGATCCGTCTCATGTAGTCCAAATAGATGATGTGCAGGTGAGAGATAACCTGACTGTTGAGACATCACCTATACGGATTGAGGATCGGAAATTGAAACAGATTCGAGGTAAAGAGATTGCTTTAGTGAAGGTCGCTTGGGGAGGACCGGCTGGTGGAAATGTTACGTGGGAGCTTGAGAGCCAGATGAAGGAGTCTTATCCAGAACTGTTTGAATCAGGTAACATTTTCGAGGACGAAAATGCCTAAGTGGGGGAGGGTTGTAACAGCCCAAATTTCATTAAATAATTAATTATAGTAATTAATTGATTTAGTGGGATTTTATGTTAATATTGGAATTAATTTTTATTAATTGGAATTAATAGAGAATTGAAAGGAAATTGGAAGGAAAGAAAATAAAAGGGATATATAAGTGAGAAATAAGAGAAAGGAAATTAGAGAAAACATTTGGAGAGAAAGAGGAAAGAGAGAAGAAAGAAGAGAAAGAGAGGAGAAGAAGAGGAAAAGTGGAAAAATCATCAAGAACCAACATCAAAGCTCCGATTAATCGAGGTAAGGGTGAGAAATGTTTCTATTTGATCATTGCATGATGTTATGTATGTTGGGTTGGGGTTTTGGTAGAGTTTTCATCACTTTCCAATTAGGGAAAATGTTGGATTAATCGGTAGATTGATGATTTAATCGGTTGGAACTGAGTAATAACGCTGTAGAATAGTCGGGTAACATGTATTGATGCTATTTGTACTGATTTGGATGTTCAAGAGTTGGTGGATGGTGGAATGGTGAAGGAGGGACAGAGTGTGGTTCTGTTCTGCGCAGGTTCGCTGGCTCTCGCCAGGCGAGCGAAGGCGAAGCTTCGCCAGGCGGAGCCCAGCGAATGCTGGCGAATAATTAAGTCTAAGTTCCAGTGGACTTTGCTGGCGCGTTCGCCAGGCGAAGTTGGATAGCGAAGGTTCGCCCAGCGAAGGTGCTGGCGAATGGTGGCGAATGAAGTCAGTAGCTACTGACTTGGGCTCGCTGGGAAGTCTCGCCAGGCGAAGCCTAGCGAGTGTTCGCTGAGAGAGTTCGCCAGGCGAAGGCCTGGCGAAGGTTCGCTGCGAGGGTTCGCCAGGTGAAGGTCAGGCGAAGGTTCGCTGCGAGGGTTCGCCAGGCGAATGAAGGCGAATGTGACAGCATTTTTCTTTTGCTGTATTGCTCATGTGGTGATTGTTTGATTGATTCACATAGGTTAATACCTCTATGATATGATATAGATATGATCTATTGTGATGATGTGTACTGTGGGTAGCCTCCGGGCGTGAATCCTAGTTGATGTGCGATGCGTATTAATTATGATAAATAGAAATACATGTGAATACAATGATGAATGTATGTGTATTGTCTAATGAACTTGCGAATGCTTAATGGGTATACAATTATGTGATGGGTATGTATGAGAACATTGTGGATATGTGTGCATGACTTATAATTGTATAAATGGTATTGTGATGTGAATACCTTGATTGTGTGATATATGTTGTATGTGCAATCATTGTGTAGTTCTTGAAGAGATGAATTATGTAAATGCATGAGATTAAGATGTCGGTCTTAAGTGCATTTGTTGTGGTTGATTGTACATGCATCATTTAGTCAAGAGGCAATGTCTGTTAGTTTCGTGGAAACTAGTGGCTTGTCCCAAACCTAGAAGGGTGGGTTTGAAGGCTTAGAGGACGGGCCTTTGTGGTTATCGATCTAGAAGAGTGGACCCGGTTTAATGTAAAAACCGAAAAAAGATAACGGGTTATCGGTCTAGAAGAGTGGACCCGGTTTAATGTAAAAACCGAAAAAAAGATAACGAGAGTCGGTACCGCATTGCATGAGTTGCATTGAGTTGTTGAGTCACATTAATATATGACATATGCATGAAGAGATGCTTATGTGTGAATGATGAGATTGTGAAATTGTGAGAGTATGCATGATGTGGAAATGCTTTACAAATATTCGTGTTGTCATTATATGTGTGGCAAATATATATGACTAAGAAATTGAATTATGGTGAGAAATCCGGAGTGGAACTTGTATTGATTACCTATATATATAATCTTATGCTTTGATTATTATGGTTATATTTCTCACCCTTCTGCTGTTTTATAATGCTTTACGAGGCATTGCAGATTAGGATGCTGGAGTCCCTTTTGTGAAGTATTCTTCATTCTTTTGAGTCTGCTGCTCTGATATGTAACACCGGGTAGTTAGACTAGTATAGTCATTCTTTTGTGATACATTGCGATGTATCAGTTGATGTGATTGTGTAATCTAACTGATATGATGTATTAATTTGGATTAACTTGTGTGTACGTGGATTAATATTTTGAAAACGATTAAATGATTTGATCTTCCGCTTAATTTTGAAAATGTTACATATCTTATGGAGAAAAATGTGAAAGTGTTTTATTGGTGAAATTGTGGCATTCTTCTTTTATACCTTATTATAAAACCTTTTTACTCTGATAATTTGTATGTGCTTAATTGTTTTATATGCATTTATTTGGGGTATAGAAGGGGGTGTTACAAAAATGATGACACATGATTTGATACATTTCATTTTGTGAACATGTAAATTTTGAGAGATTCTAGTTAAGGAAGGATATTACCTCAGCTCCAAATGTAACGAGATGCACTCATATAAGGCTCTTAACATCTTCATTTGTTAGATAGCAGATGGACAACGCACATATAGATATAGATGTATATAACATATGAGAGATATTGCTAAAAACGATCCGAAATATCAAGAATACCTAGTGTCGCAACTGCGAAAAACACCCGGCGTAAAACAGAAGAGTCTCCACCTTTCGTTATTTATCCCAAAGAGAGGGAGAGGAAACAATCGGAAAAACCTAACGAAAAATGGAAAGACGAGGTCATCGCAACCAAGTCTAGATTCGGGAGTCGGTTACACAAGGGGAAGGTATGAGCACCCCTCACGTCCATCATACTCGACGGGATCCACGCTTTGTTGTCTATCTAAAAAGGGTGATCATCTATCTAGATAAAGGCTCATAGGACGAAAAGAAAAAGGAAAGAGACTCGGCAGAGCATCGCCGCTCTGTGCCTATGTATTCCCTTGTGCAATGGGAAAGTCAGAGTCAACGTAGTTCGGCTAACTACGGGTGAAAAGGGGGGAAAGTTGCTCGCCAAGACATCGCGTCTTGTGCCTACGTACTTTCATCTCGTATGAAAGATCAGAGCAAACGTAGTTCGGGCTAAAAAGACCATAGGTTGGTTTAAAATTTTTTTAGGCCCGAGTAGGGTTAACAAGTAGTTCTAGCAGTTGGTGTATGCGGCTCGACCATTGGAGACTTAGGCGTTACCATTTGCGGTAGAACTAAAAGTTGACAACACTTTTTTATCTGAAAATATTTTCCTTGATTAAGATCCCGAAGGATGAAAAATATTTGAAGTGTTTTTGTATTTTTTAGAGAAGAAGTGTTTTGAATTTGACATGTAACTCATGTCGCACTAGAGACTATGACCTAGGAGCGAATGCATCGCATATCACTCAAAGGGTGTATACTAAACACTCTAGGCAATTCAGAGGAAGCCACTCAATCACCATTCCCCAAGTAGCTTAAGGCTCGAAGCGTACAACATTTGTCATTCTTTATTAGATGTTTTATGAGTGTTTGAAGATGAGGAGAGAGAGGACCTACTAAAGGGAGACTACGTCGATCCTAAAAGTTGTCATGCAAAGTGGACTTAGAGTTGGGATACAAAAGGGAACTACATAATGTTATCATGCTTGGATTGAACACCTAATGTCTCTCCTACTCCCATCCTAAACGGAGGGACTAGGAACCCTATGGGGATCATGGAAAAAAGCACAAGAAAGCACTAAGTAAATTCAATCACAAGAGAAAGAAAAGAGGAGGAGAGAAAAGAAGAGAAAGTGGAGCAAAACCTAGAATCATCAAGAATCAACCTTAGCTTGCGATTAATCAGGTAAGGGTGAGAAGTTTTATCATCTTCATAATGTATATGATCATGTATGTGCTAGATTGGATTTGTTGGATTGTTTTCTATGTTTCCATTTCTAGGTCGGAATTTGATTTAATCAGTAGAAACTGAGTTTTATCGGTTAGAATTTGGAATATATGGTGTAGTATAGTCGGGTGATGAGTGGGTTGTACTACTAGAACTGATTTGGATTAAATCGGTCGGTTTGTGAGGTTTGGGCTTTTGGACAGCCATGGGAGTTCTGAGTTTGCAGGTTCGCCAAGCGAATGGCAGCGAAGCTTCGCCGGGCGAAACCCAGCGAGCAGCAGCGAACCAAGTCAGTAGCATCCACCCTGTCTTTGCTGGCAAGTTCGCCAGGCGAGTATGCTAGCAAGTGCTAGCGAGTAAATCCAGAATAAATCCCAGTGGTCTTCGCTGGCAAGTTCGCCAGGCGAACGGAGTAGCGAAGGTTTGCCACAGGCTTCGCCAGGCGAAGGTTAGCGAACGCAACAGCATATTTTCCTTTCTTGTGTTTTACAATCGTGGATCAGTTGTGTGGTTTGGTTGCGATCATTCCTTGTCTGAGATGACTAATTATATGTTGTTATATGTGTTGTGGGTAGCCGTATGGTGTGAATCCTAGTTTGTGATTTGTGAAGTGTGAAATGTGTCCGTTTTGCAATTTTGTGCATTATTTGAATTAAATAGAGATGCATGGCGAGATTGATTGTGAATGTGAACCATGTATGAAAATTGGTGTGAATGGATGATGAATATATATATATATATATATATATATATATATATATATATATATATATATATATATATATATATATATATATATATATATATATATATATATATATATATATATATATATATATATATATATGCTTTGTGATACATATATTTGAATGCATAATGAATATATGCGACAAATGTGATGATTGCATGAGTATGTTCGTAAACATGTATGCATTTCAAGAGTGTTATGAGTCATGTTGCATGTGAAGCATCATGGTATGCATTCTTGTGTCGATTGATCCCTCGGTGGATTTGCAGAACCTCGTGTGCCCTTGTGGGGTGTGAGCGATGGTTATTTATTGATCCCTCAGTGGATTTGCAGAACCTCGTGTGCCCTTGTGGGGTGTGAGCGATGGTTATTTATTGATTCCTCGGTGAATCGACAGAACCTCGTATGTTGCGATGGTTATTTATTGATTCCTTGGTGAATCTGCAGAACCTCGTGTGCCCATGTGGGGTGTGAGCGATGGTTATTTTGGTTCTTCAATTGAACCTGCTGAAATGAGTCGGTACCGCATTTGCATCTGCATAGAGTCGTGTGTCGGTCTCTGTGAGTTGTATGTAGACATTTGTGCATGATGTATGGTGAATAAACATGAATGTAGATGTTTGTGTAGATGGTTGATAATTGGCATGAATGGAAGGCTTGAATATACATGTATGTGTGAATATATGTGTATATGTATGCATGTTTATGAATTGATATAAACATTGTTGATGCACATTCTATATGCTTGGTGCTCTATTTGTAAATAGTTAATTGTGAATACATTGCGATGTACGGTGTAGTGAGATGAGTTGCGGTGAGAATGCGGAAGACGTTTTTGGACGTTATGTGTGTGTGTATATATATATATATATATATATATATATATATATATATATATATATATATATATATATATATATATATATATATATATATATATATATATATATATATATATATATATATATATATATATATATATATATATATATATATATATGTTTATGTGCATTATGTATTATGATATTGTTTCTCACCCTTCTGCTGTTTTATAATGCTCTATGAGGCATTGCAGATTAAATTGCTGGAGTCTTTGTGAAGCGAGTCTTCATTTCTTTTGGTCGGATGGCTCTGATATGTAACACTGGGTAGTTAGGAATTATTTTGATTCTTTTGTGATACATCTGTGTATGTATCTGCTGATGAATGTTTTGTAAACTCAACCGATGAATTGAATTAATCTGAACGATGTATATGATGCTTATGTTAATGAAGTGATTTCAATGTTTAGATTTTCCGCTTTATTCTAAATGTTGATATGTGGGTTTTAAGCACTATTCTTTGTTTTTAGTTGAGATTTACCCCTTTTGTTACATATCTTCATGAGCTGGTATTATTTATGTCCCGTTTCGATGATAATGTGATATGCCTCTTTTATACCATATTATGAATTTACTCTGATGATATAATGATTACGTGCCTAAATGATTAATTGCATTATTTGGGGGTATAAAAAGGGGGTGTTACATTAAGTGGTATCAGAGCCAGTGTTGAGTCAGTTGTGTCTGTCTCGTTGTTTTGTTGGTTGAACGGTTGTTTAACCTTGTTGTTATTTTTGGGAATAATCAGAATATGGCCGGTCGTAATGACAATGCGATGGCTGCTTCATTGGAGGCAATGGCTAGGGCGGTGCAGGGTGCGCCAAATGTGAACGCTAATGATGAGTTTAGAAAGAATCAACCGCCGGTATTCAAGGGAAGATTTGATCCGGACGGTGCTCAGATTTGGTTAAAGGAGATCAAGAGGATCTTTAGAGTTATGAATTATGCTGAAGGGAACAAGGTGAGAGTTGGGACTCACATGCTAAGAGAAGAAGCCGATGACTGGTGGGTCGGTATGAGACAAGTTCTTGAAGTAGACGATGAGGAAATCACTTGGGATTTATTTCGCACCGAATTTTTGAGAAAGTATTATCCTGAGAGTGTGAAGGGAAAGAAGGAGATGGAATTCCTGGAATTGAAACAAGGAAATATGTCCGTGATAGACTACACGGCTAAGTTCACATAGTTAGTGAAGTTTCATCCTCACTATGATGCGGTGACAACGGAATTTTCCAAATGTGTTAAGTATGAGAATGACTTGCGCCCTGAGATCAAGCAAGCGGTGGGTTATCAGAGGATTAGGAGATTTTCGGACTTGACCGAATGTTGTAGAATCTTTGAAGAAGATAGTAAAGCTCGTTCCACTCACTATAAGAGTTTGAATGAGAAGAGAGGGAAGCAACCGGTAAGGAGTGGACCTTATGTGACGCCTGCTGATAAAGGCAAGCATAGGGAAAACTTTGTTAAGAGGCCCGGAGGTGGAAGTTCTGGTCCCATTAAGTTCTTTAGGTGCGGTGAAGTGGGGCATAAATCTTTTGAGTGTAAGAAGGATGGAGCTAAGTGTGCTAACTGTGGAGGTAACGACCATGCTATAGCTGATTGTAGAAGGAACGTGGTGAAGTGTTACAACTGTGGGGAAGTTGGTCATATTAGTACAAAGTGTACTAAGCCAAAGCAAGCTCCAACAAGTGGGAAGGTATTTGCATTAGCCGGTGCAGACACTACTAATGCGGATCGGTTGATTAAAGGTACATGCTTTATTAATAATATGCCTTTAGTTGCTATTGTTGATACCGGAGCGACTCATTCATTCATTTCTTTTGAGTGCGCTAAGCGTTTGGATTTGTGTTTGTCTTATTGTGGTGGTGATATGGTTATTGAGACATCCGCTTCGGGGTCGGTAACTACATCTTTGGTATGTTTAAGTTGTCCTTTGACCGTATATGTTAAAGACTTCATTATGGACTTGGTGTGTTTGCCGTTAGAAGGATTAGATGTGATCTTGGATATGAATTGGTTGCAGTATAATAGAGTCCGTATTGATTGTTATCACAAGTTAGTAAGGTTTCCTTCCTTGGAGGAGGATGAGGAAGAAATTTTTCTATCTACTAAAGAGTTGAAGAAACTTTTGGCGGATGAGGCTCAAGTGTTCTGTTTGTTTGCATCATTGTCGGAAGAGAGTAAGGTTGAACTGGATATGGTTCTAGTGGTGTGCGAATTTCCAGAAGTATTTCCGGAGGACATTACGGACGTACCGCCGGAAAGAAGTCGAGTTTTCGATTGATCTAGTTTCGGGTACTAGACCGATTTCGATGGCGCCGTATCGCATGTCGGCATCAGAGTTGATGGAATTGAAGAAACAATTGAATGACTTATTGGAAAAGAGGTTTGTCAGGCCGAGTGTTTCTCCTTGGGGTGCACCGGTATTGTTAGTAAAGAAGAAAGACGAGAGTATGCGGTTGTGTATTGATTATCGACAGTTGAACAAGGTAACTATTAAGAACAAGTATCCGCTTCCTAGAATTGATGATTTGATGGACCAATTGGTTGGTGCACGTGTTTTTAGTAAGATTGATTTGAAGTCGGGTTATCACCAGATTCGTGTTAAAGATGAGGATATTCAAAAGATGGCTTTTAGGACACGGTATGGTCATTATGAATTTTCAGTGATGCCATTCGGAGTTTCTAATGCGCCAGGTGTGTTTATGGAATACATGAATCGTATTTTTCATGATCAGTTGGATCATTTTGTGGTTGTGTTCATCGAAGGAATTTTGATTTACTCTAAGTCTCAAGAAGAGCATGTAGTGCATTTGAGAGTTGTGTTGCAGATCTTGAAAGAGAAGCAATTATATGCTAAGTTGTCGAAGTGTGAGTTTTGGTTATCGGAAGTGAGTTTTCTTGGGCATGTTATTTCTGGTAACGGTGTTAGTGTTGATCCGTCCAAGATTGATGTGGTAATGCAGTGGGAATCTCCTAAGTCAGTTACGGAGATTCGAAGCTTTTTGGGATTAGCCGGTTATTATCGGAGATTTATTGAAGGATTTTCAAAGTTAGCACTTCCGTTGACTCAATTGACTTGTAAGGGAAAGGCCTTTGTTTGGGATATTGAGTGTGAGAAGAGTTTTGTTGAGCTTAAGAGAAGGTTGACAACGACGCCGGTTTGATTTTGCCGAATCCGACGGAGTCGTTTGTGGTTTATTGTGATGCTTCTTTATCCGATTTAGGTGGTGTTTTAATGCAAGATGGGAAAGTTGTGGTTTATGCTTCGAGACAATTGAGAGTGCATGAGAAGAACTACCCTACACATGATTTGGAGTTAGCGGCCGTGGTGTTTGTTTTGAAAATTTGGAGGCATTATCTGTATGGTGCAAGATTTGAAGTTTTTAGTGATCACAAGAGTTTGAAATATTTGTTTGATCAGAAGGAATTGAACATGAGGCAGAGGAGATGGTTAGAGTTTTTGAAGGATTATGATTTTGGTTTGAATTACCATCCGGGTAAGGCAAATGTAGTAGCCGATGCTTTAAGTCGAAAGTTGGTTCATATGTCAACACTTCGTAAGGGAATGGGAATTGTTGGAGAGTTTTAGTGATTTGAGTTTGGTTTGTGAGATAACGTCGAGTAGTGTGAAACTTGGTATGTTGTATGTTACGAATGATTTTCTTGCTACCGTGTGCGAAAAGCAAAAGTTGGATTTGAAGTTTGTTGATTTGATGATGAATGAGAATGAGGATTTCAAGGTTGATAATTTTGGAGTTTTGAGATTTCGTGGTCGTATTTGTATTCCCGATGATGTAGAGTTGAAAAAGATGATATTGGAGGAAGGACACCGGAGTAACTTAAGTATTCACCCGGGAGCGAATAAGATGTATCAAGATTTGAAGAAAATCTTTTGGTGGTCCGGATTGAAGAGGGATGTAGCTCAGTTTGTGTATTCGTGCTTGACTTGTCAGAAGTCTAAAGTGGAACATCAGAAGCCTAGTGGTTTGATGCAATCGTTGGACATTCCAGAGTTGAAATGGGATAGTATATCGATGGATTTTATTACGGGATTGCCAAATACGCAAAGAGGTCACAATGCTATTTGGGTGATTGTTGATAGGCTTACTAAATCTGCTCACTTTATTCCGATAGATATTAGTTATCCTTTGGAGAAGTTAGCCAAGATTTATGTTGGTTGATTGTGAAGTTACATGGGATTCCTAAGAGTATTGTGTCAGATAGGGATCCTAGATTTACTTCGAGATTTTGGGAAAGTTTGCAAAAGGCTTTGGGTTCTAAGTTGAGGTTGAGTTCGACTTATCATCCGCAGACGGATGGTCAAACCGAAAGGACGATTCAATCATTGGAAGATTTGTTGCGTGCTTGTGTGCTCGAGCAAGGTGGTGCTTGGGATGGTTATTTGGTATTGATTGAGTTCACCTACAACAATAGTTTTCACTCAAGTATTGGTATGGCACCATTTGAGGCTTTGTATGGTCGGAGATGTCGAACACCTTTGTGTTGGCATGAAACCAGAGAGAACTCGGTAGTTGGATCGGAGATGGTACAACAAATGACGGAGAAGGTGAAGTTCATTCGGGAAAAGATGAGAGTTTCTCAGAGTAGGCAAAACAGTTATCATGATAAGAGAAGAAAGAATCTTGAGTTTCAAGAAGGCGACCATGTGTTTTTGAGGGTTACACCGGTTACGGGTGTGGGTCGTGCTTTGAAGTCGAAGAAGTTGACTTCTCGTTTCATTGGTCCATATCAGATTACTGCACGGGTTGGTGATGTGGCTTATCGTGTGGCGTTGCCTCCGAAACTTTCGAATTTGCACGATGTGTTTCATGTTTCGCAACTTCGGAAGTATGTTCCGGATCCGTCACACGTGATTCCAATGGATGATGTGGAAGTGAGGGATAATCTTATAGTTGAGGTTTTACTGGTTAGGATTTTGGGCTGTGAAGTTAAGAGGCTCAGAGGTAAGGATATCGCACTTGTGAAGGTGGCATGGGGAGGTGCCGCGGAAGGCAATATGACTTGGGAACTAGAGAATAAGATGCGTGAGTCGCATCCAGAACTGTTTGAATCAGGTAATATTTTCGAGGACGAAAATTTCTAAAGTGGAGGAGAGTTGTAACGCCCCGATTCTGAATTCCCATTTTTATTGAGTCCTTATTTGATTTATTTAAGTGATTATTTTATTTATGTGGAATTTGTGTGATAATATGTTATGTTTACATATTGAGCAATTTTTGCCGACTTTGAGAGTTTCAGGTAAAAATAGGTTGGGAGGGGTATTTTGGGCATTAGTGATAATATTAAGTGGATATTTTTTGAGAATTAATTGATAAGTGTGTGGAAAGAATTTGGGAGGAAAGAAATAGAATATGTGATATAGAGAGAATAGAGAAAGATAGAAACATTAAGAAGGAAAACAAGAGAAAGAAAAGAGGAGGAGAAAAAAGAAGAGAAAGTGGAGCAAAACCTAGAATCATCAAGAATCAACCTTAGCTTGCGATTAATCAGGTAAGGGTGAGAAGTTTTATCATCTTCATAATGTATATGATCATGTATGTGCTAGATTGGATTTGTTGGATTGTTTTCTATGTTTCCATTTCTAGGTCGGAAGTTGATTTAATCGGTAGAAACTGAGTTTTATCGGTTAGAATTTGGAATAGACGGTGTAGTATAGTCGGGTGATGAGTGGATTGTACTACTGGAACTGATTTGGATTAAATCGGTCGGTTTGTAAGGTTTGGGCTTTTGGACAGCCATGGGAGTTCTGAGTTTGCAGGTTCGCCAGGCGAATGGCAGCGAAGCTTCGCCGGGCGAAGCCCAGCGAGCAGCAGCGAACCAAGTCAGTAGCATCCACCCTGTCTTCACTGGCGAGTTCGCCAGGCGAATGAGAGTGGCGAAGGTTCGTTAGGCGAGTATGCTAGCGAGTGCTAGCGAGTAATTCCAGAATAAATCCCAGTGGTCTTCGCTGGCAAGTTCGCCAGGCGAACGGAGTAGCGAAGGTTTGCCAGAGGCTTCGCCAGGCGAAGGTTAGCGAACACAATAACATATTTTCCTTTCTTGTGTTTTCCATTCGTGGATCGGTTGTGTGGTTTGGTTGCGATCATTCCTTGTCTGAGATGACTAATTATATGTTGTTATATGTGTTGTGGGTAGTCGTATGGTGTGAATCCTAGTTTGTGATTTGTGAAGTGTGAAATGTGGCCGTTTGGCAATTTTGTGCATTATTTGAATTAAATAGAGATGCATGGCGAGATTGATTGTGAATGTGAACCATGTATGAAAATTGGTGTGAATGGATGATGAATATATATATATATATATATATATATATATATATATATATATATATATATATATATATATATATATATATATATATATATATATATATATATATATATATATATATATATATATATATATATATATATATATATATATATATATATATATATATATATATATATATATATATATATATATATATATATATATATATATATATATATATATATATATATGCTTTGTGATACATATATTTGAATGCATAATGAATATATGCGACGAATGTGATGATTACATGAGTATGTTGGTAAACATGTATGCATTTCAAGAGTGTCATGAGTCATGTTGCATGTGAAGCATCATGGTATGCATTCTTGTGTCGATTGATCCCTCGGTGAATTTGCAGAACCTCGTGTGCCCTTGTGGGGTGTGAGCGATGGTTATTTATTGATCCCTCGGTGGATTTGCAGAACCTCGTGTGCCCTTGTGGGGTGTGAGCGATGGGTATTTATTGATTCCTCGGTGAATCGGCAGAACCTCGTATGTTGTGATGGTTATTTATTGATTCCTCGGTGAATCTGCAGAACCTCGTGTGCCCATGTGGGGTGTGAGCGATGGTTATTTTGGTTCTTGAATTGAACCTGCTGAAATGAGTCGGTACTGCATTTGCATCTGCATAGAGTCGTGTGTCGGTCTCTGTGAGTTGCATGTAGACATCTGTGCATGATGTATGGTGAATAAACATGAATGTAGATGTTTGTGTAGATTGTTGATAATTGGCATGAATGGAAGGCTTGAATATACATGTATGTGTGAATATATGTGTATATGTATGCATGTTTATGAATTGATATAAACATTGTTGATGCATATTCTATATGCTTGGTGCTCTATTTGTGAATAGTTAATTGTGAATACATTGCGATGTACGGTGTAGTGAGATGAGTTGCGGTGAGAATGCGGAAGACGTGTTTGGACGTTATGTGTATATATATATATATATATATATATATATATATATATATATATATATATATATATATATATATATATATATATATATATATATATATATATATATATATATATGTTTATGTGCATTATGTATTATGATATTGTTTCTCACCCTTCTGCTGTTTTATAATGCTCTATGAGGCATTGCAGATTAGATTGCTGGAGTCTTTGTGAAGCGAGTCTTCATTTCTTTTGGTCGGATGGCTCTGATATGTAACACTGGGTAGTTAGGAATTATTTTGATTCTTTTGTGATACATCTGTGTATGTATCTGCTGATGAATGTTTTGTAAACTCAACCGATGAATTGAATTAATCTGAATGATGTATATGATGCTTATGTTAATGAAGTGATTTCAATGTTTAGATGTTTCCGCTTTATTCTAAATGTTGATATATGGGTTTTAAGCGGTATGCTTTGTTTTTAGTTGAGATTTACCCCTTTTGTTACATATCTTCATGAGCTGGTATTATTTATGTTCCGTTTCGATGATAATGTGATGCGCCTCTTTTATACCATATTATGAATTTACTCTGATGATATAATGATTACGTGCCTAAATGATTAATTGCATTATTTGGGGGTATAGAAAGCGGGTGTTACAAGAATCACTTTTTAATAGCTTATCACTTCTCCAAACATGCCAATGATCACATAATCACAAACAACATCAACAACATGTATACAGATCCAAACAACATCAACACAAATCATATCAATTAAAATTCAACAAATCAATCAAAAATGAAAATCATCATGATGAACATGCAATTAAGCTAAAAACAGAATCGAATCGAGAATTTCTAACCTACGAAGCGGAGATTTGCTTCGGTTGATATTGATTTGCTGGAAATAGATCGAAGCGAGAAACCCAGAATACTTCAAGATCCAAGCTAAGCTTTATAGTAGAGAAGAAGATCCTTCAAAATTAAGCCAAATTTCTTCCAATAATCACTTCTAACTTCACTTCAAATTTCAGATCTGAATTTGCACGAAAATTGAATGAAGATACTGATCCAATGGAGATGATAGATGAAGGTTTAAGCTCAAGAATTAATGGATTCCAATGAAGAATCAATTAATTCAATGGAGAAGAGCTTTGGTGAGGGTTTTGAAATTGAGAGAGAATTGAGAGAATGGAGAGAGAATTCTGAATTTGGAAAATGGGAATTATGAGTTAGAATGCTTTGGTTAGGAGTAAATCACTTAAGTACTCTCTTGGTTTGGATCCAAAGTAAGGTTTGGAAACTTTGGAATGGAATTAGGAGTGGGGTTTTGGAGGGAATTGGATTAATTTGAAAACTAATCCAAATTTCAAAATGATTCTAGATCCTTCCCAAGTGTAAAAATACATTTTCAAATGACCAAAATTGGACCCCAAATGGTTCTGCATTGAAAAATCACGTACAGAGGCAAAAATCACATTGGTTAATCGGTTAACCATATAGGTTAATCGATTAACCCTTTTAAATTTTTGAATCTGGGCTGATTTTTCATTGATTAATTGATTAACCATATAGGTTAACCGATTAACACCTTCAAAAATTTGAATTTGACGTCTTTTGGAGGGAAACCTGCCCGTTTGCCCGTTTCTTGTTGTTTCGAACCTTGTTAAGCTTTTGGAATGTGTTCTTGGATGTTGTAACCATGTGACTGCTCACGATAGCCTGGACACCACTTTCTTGGCTGAAAATAACCTGCAAAACAAAATAAAATCGGTCGCTTGACCGTTAGGCAAAACAAAGGTCGCCTGATACTCCCTGCTTTGATTGCTTGCACTGAGAGTGAATTCTGAGCCATAGGAAAACCTCGATCCCCTGCTAAATGAACAATGCTATGCAATGCAAATGCTAGAAGAAAATGAAATGAAACAAAAGCCAAGTCAAAAAAAAAGGTTGGGCAAATTTTGGGGTGCAACAGCTTCCCCTATTCAAGCGACTTGGACCTGACTGGGTGAAAAGCGAACGACTTTTAAACAATCGAGGTAAAAGACGGTTGAATACCACCAAACCCAGAAATTTGCCAACCGCAGAAATCTCCGGAGATAACTGAACTAAACACAAGAATAATCCGCTGGGGAAGTACGCTGACCAAAAGTCAGAATGCAACGAAAGCACTAACCACAAACTACCAACCAAAAGTTGGAATCACTGGAATACCGAACAGAGTCGAATCCACACTATCAACCAAAAGTTGAAATCACCACAAGCTGCCAACTAAAAGTTGGGATAACACTCCACAGGAGGAACCAAAGACTACCAACCAAAAGTTGGGATCACGCCCACAAAATCTTACCAACCCAAAAGCTGGAATAAGACAACACCACCAACCAAAAGTTGGAATTAAAGCAAAGGATACCAACCAAAAGCTGGAATGACATCACCAAAATCTCACCAACCAAGAATTGGAATCAAACAAAATCTGACAAGTCGCGAATTACCAACCAAAAGTTGGAATCAACCAAAGCTACCAACCAAAAGTTGGGATCACACGCAAAGGACAAAGACTACCAACCAAAAGTTGGAATAACGACTCCGCCCAGGAAAAGAAGAGAACTACCAACCAAGAGTTGGGATAAACGTACCACCACCGCAGGATCACCAACCAAAAGTTGGAATAACTATTCCAGAAACAAAGGACTACCAACCAAAAGTTGGAATAACGTCAACAAAGCTTCGGACCCCACTGGGGACTACCAACCAAAAGTTGGAATAACGCCTACAGGGGATAAAATCCAAACAAACGTTGGGAAGCAAGACTACTAACCAAAGGTTAGGATCTCCAGGAGAAGACCAACATCGACCAAAATTCGAAGTGCAAGCTACTAACCAAAAGTTAGAATCGCTGGAGACACTGAACAAAGCTGACTCCATCACAGAGGACTACCAACCAAAAGTTGGAATGATCATCCGACACTACCAACCAAAAGTTGGAATAATGGCCACAAAAATAGACTACCAACCAAAAGTTGGAATGATCAACCACCAGGAAGACTACCAACCAAAAGTTGGAATAACATCCGGAGCTACCAACCAAAAGTTGGAATAAAAAGACTACTAACCAAAAGTTAGGATTGCCAGAATCGCTGAATGAAAATGAACTTACTACAACAAAGATTACCAACCAAAAGTTGGAATAATAAACTCTACAGAGGAAAACAGGGATTACCAACCAAAAGTTGGAACAACATCCCAAACGCCAATAGATCACCAACCAAAAGTTGGGACAAGGACCTTGCCGGGAAACCAGGGATTACCAATCAAAAGTTGGAATAACATACCCGAAATAGACTATGCTGGGAATTACCAACCAAAAGTTGACATAACATCTCCAACATAAGCAGGTGACAGAATCAACCGACTTACGACTTGCGGGGAAAGCTTCAATAGGAAAAGAGAGGTTTAAACAAACGACTCTGCCGAGGAGAAACCAACAACACAAAGACCCCAAAGATCTGCCCAACGGGGAATAATACAAAAGATCTCCTGAAGTCAATATCCTCAACCCTCAAAGGCAACCGGCACCAAAAGTATCAAACCTGGCTTATGCTACAGACGCGTATGTTTGAAATGGTGTAATGCTCCATACGAAATGGAAATGCTACGTGTTTGGGTAAATGCTATGCACGGATGCAGATGCAACAAAACTGAATCAACAAAATAAATGTTAGAGATACAGAAACCACCCTGCTGGGGAAATAACCTACTCATGCCAATAACAATTGGACTTATGCCGAGGATACGGGCCCTTGCTGGCCTCATGCAAAGACAATACCGGGGTAACAGAATTCCTCCATCCTGCTGGGGATTGCTCAGCTGGGAGCGAATCTACCTAGGCTGTAGCCTACTCCGTGGGGAGAAAAAACCAATCACAACTCACTGGGGAGTGCATACGAACATGCACCTTGCGGGGATTAAATGTGCACCAACTTCCGAGGGAAAGTGCACATGCTACCTGCTCACTTAGACTGCATACCAATTCTACTGGGGATAGAGATGCAAACTCCACTTGCTGGGGAAACAGACTTCGACTGGAGATGAGATGAATAACGACCCTGCAAAACATAACAAACAAATAAGATATCCTATGCAAACAGAACTATCTCAGTCATCATTCATGACGTTGTTCAATTTATTCAAAGTTTTAACAATTATTGGCCAAGGCCTGCAAGTTTATGTATGTGCAAGTTTATCAAAACATTGGACGTTTTTCACAAACAAAATAGTAAAAGTTAAAACAAAATAAGCGAGATACTGAATAGTATAGGTGTCGCAACTGCGAAAAACACCTGGCGGAAAACAGAAGAGTCGCCACCTTTCGTTATTTATCCCAAAGAGAGGGAAAGGAAATGATTGAAAAAACCTGACGAAAAGGGAAAGACAAGGTCATCGCAACCAAGTCTGGGTTCGGGAGTCGGTTACGCAAGGGGAAGGTATTAGCACCCCTCACGTCTGTCGTACTCGACGGGATCCACGCATATGTTGTCTATCTAAAAGGGTGTGTTAAAACTATCTAGCTAAAGGTCAAGGGACAAAAGAAAAAGAAAGGAGACTCGGAAGAGCATCGCCGCTGTGTGCCTACGTATTCCCTCGTGCAATGGGAAAGTCAGAGTCAACGTAGTTCGGCTAACTACGGGTAAAGGGGGAAAGGTTGCTCGCCAAGACATCGCGTCTTGTGCCTACGTACTTTCATCTGGTATGAAATATCAGAGCAAACGTAGTTCAGGCTAAAAAGACCACGAGTTGGTTCAAAAGTTTTTAGGCCCGTGTAGGGTTAACAAGTAGTTCTAGCAGTTGGTGTATGCAGCTCGACCATTGGAGGCTTAGGCGTTACCGTTTGCGGTAGAACTAAAAGTTAACAACACTCTTTTATCTGAAAAGATTTTCCTTGATTAAGAACCCCAAAGGGTGAAAAAGATTTGAAGTGTTTTTGTGTTTTTTAGAGAAGAGGTGTTTTGAGTTTGATTTGTAACTCATGTCACACTAGTGACTATGACCTAAGAGCGAATGCATCGTATATCACCCAAAGGGTGTACACTAAACACTCTAGGTCATTTAGAGGAAGCCCCCCAATCACCATTTCTCAAGTAACTTAAGGCTCATAGCGTACAACACTTGTCATTCTTTATTAGGTGTTTTATGAGTGTTTGAAGATGAGAAAAGAAGAAAGAACCACTAATGGGAGACTAATCAATCCTAAAAGTTGTCATGCAAAATGGACTTAAAGTTGGGATACAAAAGGGAATTACCTAATGTTAGCATGCATGGATTGAACACCTAATGTCTATCACAATCCAACTTGAGCAAGAAGAATTGGAAGTCTTAAGGGGAACATGGCAACGGAAAACAAAAGAAGGAAGAAGCAAACACGAGTAAGATGCACACATAGAACACAAACATGCAAAGGGGGAGGAAAGAACGTGTGCGGCAGCAACCGCCACAAGAACATCTCAAAGGGGGAGGCTCACTGTTACAGTGTTAATCGGTTAACCCACGGGGTTAATCGGTTAACACCTTAAAAAGTTTGAAAAATCTAGAATTTTGAACAGGTTAATCGGTTAACCATATGCGTTAACCGATTAACACTTTAATGTTTGAAAAATTTTAAAGTTTGAAATGGTTAATCGGTTAACCATATGCGTTAACCGATTAATACTGTAATAGAGGCCAAAAACAACAGCAGAAAAACACTTTCAGCACAAAATCACTTAATCAAATGATCCAAAAGATCAACTTATCAAATAAGCACGAAATTACACCTGCAAACAAAAAACCAATAGACATGCAAACATTTCTACACAGCACAATCACCATTCAAACGGATTGAAATCAACCAAAATTCAATCGAATATAAAGATTAACATGATAAGCTTAAAAATTAAATCGGATCGAGAATTCCAACCTTCGAAGCGGAGATTTGCTTCGGTGAGTGTTGGTCAACTGACATTGAGCAGATCCAAACAAGATTATCTGGAAAACTTCAAGATCTACAATAATTCTTGCAAGAGGAATGAAGATTGTAACACCCCCTTCTATACCCCAAATAAATGCATATAAAACAATTGAGCACATACAAATTATCAGAGTAAAAAGGTTTTATAATAAGGTATAAAAGAAGAATGCCACAATTTCACCAATAAAACACTTTCACATTTTTCTCCATAAGATATGTAACATTTTCAAAATTAAGCGGAAGATCAAATCATTTAATCGTTTTCAAAAGATTAATCCACGTACACACAGTTAATCCAAATTAATACATCATATCAGTTAGATTACAAAACCACATCAGCTGATACATCGCAATGTATCACAAAAGAATGACTATACTAGTCTAACTACCCGGTGTTACATATCAGAGCAGCAGACTCAAAAGAATGAAGACTAATCTTCACAAAAGGACTCCAGCATCCTAATCTGCAATGCCTCATAGAGCATTATAAAACAGCAGAAGGGTGAGAAATATTACCATAATAATCAAAGCATAAAATCATGTATATATAGGTATCATATAACACATATTCACATTTCTCACCACACTTCATTCTCATAATCATAATCATATCACGTTCACATATATCAACATTATGAACATCCACAAGCACATCCCTTCATGCTTAATTTCACAATCATTCACAAGCACATTTATACAACAACAATATTATGCAATGTGACTCAACATATTCAATGCAACTCAATGCTATGCGGTACCGACTCTCGTTATCTTTTTTCGGTTTTCACTCTAAACCGGGTCCACCCTTCTAGACCGATAACTCGTTATCATTTTTCGGTTTTTACTTTAAACCGGGTCCACCCTTCTAGACCGATAACAACCAAGCCCGTCCCCTAGGCTTCAAACCCACCCTTCTAGGTTTGGGACAAGCCACTAGTTTCCACGAAACTAACAGACATTGCCTCTTGACTGAATGATGCATGTACAATCAACCAATCACAATAAATGCACTTAAGACCGTTCCCGCGTCTTAATCCCATGCATTCGAATAATTCACCCCTTCGAGAATTTCATTATGATTGCACATACAACATATATCAAACATTTATCAATGTATTCATTTCGCCCATCATCATCATCATATTCAACAACAATGCACACATATCACATATGTTCCCATGCATTTACACAACAATCGCATACAAATATGCACTCACAATTCATTAGACAATACACATACATTCATCATTATATTCCCATGTATTCGAATAATTCACCCCTTCGTGAATTATATCATGATTGCACACACAACATATCATAATAATCATCAACGTATTCATAATTCAATACTATCACACAATGCACACATATCCACGATATGTTCCCATGCATTTCTCACAATTATTAACGATGCACACATATCCACGATATGTTCCCATGCATCTCATACAATTATTAACAATGCACACATATCCGCGATATGTTCCCATGCATTATCCACAAATATTCACAATTCAATACAACATCATATTTAGCAAGCAATGCACGCATATCCATCATTATGCTCTCATGCATTCTTCATGTATTTTTAACATACAATCGCATATAAACAATATGCATCCACAACACATTTTTCATAGTATGTTTATTCTTTATCTCATGCCATCTCATACAAGGTATACACATCACAATACCAATCATACAATTATAAGTTATGCACACATATTTCCACAATATTCTCCTGCATACTTATTACATAATTGTACACAACAATCAAACATTCACAAACTCATCAATTAATACACACATAATCATCATTATGTTCTCATGTATTTTAACCGATTACAATTAATCAATTATATCACAACTCTAGGATTCACGCCCGAAGGCTACCCACAGCACACATATCATCACCATGGATCACATACCTATTCATATCATAGAGGTATTAACCTATGTGAATCAACCAAACAATCACCACATGAGCAACACAGCAAAAGAAAAATGTTGTCACATTCGCCTTCATTCGCCTGGCGAACCCTCGCAGCGAACCTTCGCCTGGCCTTCGCCTGGCGAACTCTCTCAGCGAACACTCGCTAGGCTTCGCCTGGCGAGACTTCCCAGCGAGCCCAAGTCAGTAGCTACTGACTTCATTCGCCACCATTCGCCAGCACCTTCGCTGGGCGAACCTTCGCTACCCAACTTCGCCTGGCGAACCCACCAGCGAAGTCCACTGGGACTTAAATATAATTATTCGCCAACATTCGCTAGGCTTCGCCTGGCGAGAGCCAGCGAACCTGCGCAGAACAGAATCCCCTTCTGTCTTCTCCCTCACCAATCCATCATCAACCCTCTCTTACGCATCCAAACCAGTATAAACAGCATCAATACATGTTACCCGACTATTCTACGGCATTATTACTCAGTTCCAACCGATTAAATCATCAATCTACCGATTAATCCAACATCTGCCCTAATTGAAAAGTGATGAAAAACATCCACAAACCCAAACCCAACATACATAATAGCATACAATGATTAAATAGCAATGTTTCTCACCCTTACCTCGATTAATCGGAGCTTCGAAATCGGTTCTTGAAGATTCTCCAAGCTTTTCCCTTTTCCTCTTCATTTCTCTTCTTTTTCTTTTCTATCTTTCTCTTTCTCTCCAATTCCCTTTTTATATTCTTCTATTTCTTTTCCTTCCTCTCTATTATTTTCTTTCCATTCTATTCCTTCTCAATTCTCTACTACAAATTCCAATTAATAGAAATTAATTCCAACATTAATAAAAATCCCACTAAATCAATTAATTACTATAATTAATTATTTAATGAAATTTGGGCTGTTACAACTCTCCCCCACTTTAGGAATTTTCGTCCTCGAAAATGTTACCTGATCCAAACAACTCTGGATACGACTCTCGCATTCCAATTCTTTCAAATCCAATTCTCCCATAACTACTTCCACCAAAGGAATCTCTATACTTCGAAGTTGTTTCTTATCAACAACTAGAACTAGCCACGCCTCCGAAGTCAAATTCTCTCTCACTTGTACACCATCCACCTGAATCAATGTACCTCTTCAACTTAGACATATGAACACCTCATGCAATCCTCTCAAGCGACAGCAGTAAAACAGTCTAACATGTTATCCGCCTCACGCTTCCGCTGCGCTACTCTGATACAGATCAACAAAACACAGGGTGCTCACGAGACTTCAAGCTCGACCAACACCAATTACTACCATAACTCTCAAAACACGGCCTTACTTGGATTCTTTGATCGTTTCCATCGTCCCTTGCACGGTCTTTGATCCGAGTACAACACTCCCGTTGGACATGCAACAACACAAAGGAGTCATACCCTCTTACCCAACGAACTTCATACGATGTTGTTTCCGATACGAATTGGCAACAGTTATTGTAGGCAACTCCGTCAACGACAATTAACTACCCTTAGGTCCATCTTGGTCCAACACACAAGCTCTCAATGAGTCCTCTTCATACTGGATAGTTTTCTTCGTTTGTCCATGCCATTCACGGACGCTAGTCAGAGTTAATCTTCAACATGGCACCCAACCGCTTTCGCAATCTTTCCCATAATCTTAACGAAAAACTTGAGTTCCCATCTAACAGAATGATTCATCTTCACTGGTAGGCAACGAGTTACTCTTGTTAATCCATTCTTAACTGTCCAAATCGGATCATACTTCCTCAAATTCATCAGAAAACCCGGCACAAGCCCATGGGAATACTATCCCATCCCACTCGAAATACTCAACAATTGTATCAGATCCAACCATCTCTAATGTCCATACTTCAATTCCCAGCAAGTCTAATCAACATATACAAACTCAATCAATTCCTTCTCCATCTATGGCTATCCAAAACTATTTCTCAAATTCAGTCGCATCTTCCTAGTACCTGCACGGATACTCCATCTTTCTCGATGTACTTCTCCCTGAGTACTCTTATCCAACTCACACTATTCAGAATACACACTTCATCACGACATCTCACAATACCATTTCCCTTAATCCGAAAATAAGCCCTCTGACCTTTATCCATTAAATTCAATTAATCTACCAACTCAACTCAGAATTTCCGATTTCCTCGAACCTCATCAGAATACCAAAAGTCAATCTCAACATCCAAGGCTCAACTCCATAAGAAGTCTCTTCACAGGCCGAACTCATATCTGAATTTGCTTAATCAGTTCTAACTTCCTTACCATCTTCATTAGTTGTATACCAAAATTCCCGATTCGATATCTTATCTACCACTTCGTCTCATCCGAATGGTAATTTAACCAAAACCATACTCCTTCAGGAGTTCCAATTACTTCTCTGTCTCATATTTGACTCTCTCTCAATTAAAACAAATACCTTGAGGTTAGTAACCATCTCAAATCTCAACTAAACAATTGAGGCTTCCAAACTCCGGTACAAACACACAACAGCAACCCACTCCAAATTACTTGTCAGATAATCCCTCTCTGTACTTTATATTGCTTTTAAGCATAACCAAAACTCATTAATGTTGTACTTAACACATCTCTTAATCATATCAACAAAGTATCTCAAAACACAACGACAATCCTGTCGGACTTGGCAAAACCAATACACGAACTGTTGACAGCTTTCTCAAAACTCTCTGAACTTTCTTCACAGTAGTACATCACTGCCTCTTCCCCAATACTAATAACTCAAGTTCCCGACGCTCAACATGAACCCCTATACTCTCCGAACATATCCAAACACCATCGGTTACATAACCATTGACTCTCTCAATCAAGTGTGGAAAATCATTATACCAAACAGACACTCAGCTGCGAACTCATGGTGATAACACAAACCGCACTCTCCGCGCTTACCATAACATCCAAACATTTTTCGCCAATAAATACTTAATTCCATGCCACTAATTTCCCATCACATAGAGCACTGTAATATCTTCCAATGCTTCTAATCTTGCGTCATTCCGAATTACGGTTTTCCGTTACGACAAAATCACGGAAACAACCCTTCCACACTTAAAGGTCATTCAATACCTCTCCAACTCTTGAAATGCTTAAGGGTCCGATTATACCAACCATGTATTCCATATCTCATTTCCTTTAGTAATCATTAGAAGTCATTATCCACCCTCATACTCAACTCCACAATCTGCTGCCGTAGCACACACACCAGACATAATTCTCAACACTACTCAATCAATCTTAATTCCTTGGCCACTCAAACAAACGTATAACATGGAGCTTCCAATATCTGATTATTCTCCGCAACTAAGTCGATCACAACTCAACTTCACGTCTTGGCTGTTTACCCCTTATCTTGTCAGGATAATTCTCAGACTACCACAATCAAACGGTAAACCGACAACTCCTCCACTTCCATCAATACTCAATATTTCCATCGAAATCAAACATCTCATCACTGTCCTGCACCGACTCATCAAAACAATTCTCAAGTGCTCGGCTTTACTCAAGACAATTCACTGCACCACGCCATCTAAGCTTGCAAGACACATCTATCCCATCCAACACAATCCCAACTACTATCAACAAGAGATTAAGGGTGATCAGTTCCTCAATTTGTCAATAGACAGCCGAAACCATAATGGGGCATAGACCATCTTTACCAAACTATAATAGCGTTTAACTACACACTAAGCTACAACTCCACACTTGCAGCCTTCTAAGGGATCACAAGCTTCTCCCCCACTTTAATTATTCCCACTTCTGCAAACAAAGATTAAACAACAAACATGTATCGACAGTGTTTTCACACGCATGTCGCATACAAGGGAACAAATAACATTAGACAACTTGGCCGGACGGACCGACCTGCTCTGATACCACTATTGTAACACCCCCTTCTATACCCCAAATAAATGCATATAAAACAATTGAGCACATACAAATTATCAGAGTAAAAAGGTTTTATAATAAGGTATAAAAGAAGAATGCCACAATTTCACCAATAAAACACTTTCACATTTTTCTCCATAAGATATGTAACATTTTCAAAATTAAGCGGAAGATCAAATCATTTAATCGTTTTCAAAATATTAATCCACGTACACACAGTTAATCCAAATTAATACATCATATCAGTTAGATTACAAAACCACATCAGCTGATACATCGCAATGTATCACAAAAGAATGACTATACTAGTCTAACTACCCGGTGTTACATATCAGAGCAGCAGACTCAAAAGAATGAAGACTAATCTTCACAAAAGGACTCCAGCATCCTAATCTGCAATGCCTCATAGAGCATTATAAAACATCAGAAGGGTGAGAAATATTACCATAATAATCAAAGCATAAAATCATGTATATATAGGTATCATATAACACATATTCACATTTCTCACCACACTTCATTCTCATAATCATAATCATATCACGTTCACATATATCAACATTATGAACATCCACAAGCACATCCCTTCATGCTTAATTTCACAATCATTCACAAGCACATTTATACAACAACAATATTATGCAATGTGACTCAACATATTCAATGCAACTCAATGCTATGCGGTACCGACTCTCGTTATCTTTTTTCGGTTTTCACTCTAAACCGGGTCCACCCTTCTAGACCGATAACTCGTTATCATTTTTCGGTTTTTACTTTAAACCGGGTCCACCCTTCTAGACCGATAACAACCAAGCCCGTCCCCTAGGCTTCAAACCCACCCTTCTAGGTTTGGGACAAGCCACTAGTTTCCACGAAACTAACAGACATTGCCTCTTGACTGAATGATGCATGTACAATCAACCAATCACAATAAATGCACTTAAGACCGTTCCCGCGTCTTAATCCCATGCATTCGAATAATTCACCCCTTCGAGAATTTCATTATGATTGCACATACAACATATATCAAACATTTATCAATGTATTCATTTCGCCCATCATCATCATCATATTCAACAACAATGCACACATATCACATATGTTCCCATGCATTTACACAACAATCGCATACAAATATGCACTCACAATTCATTAGACAATACACATACATTCATCATTATATTCCCATGTATTCGAATAATTCACCCCTTCGTGAATTATATCATGATTGCACACACAACATATCATAATAATCATCAACGTATTCATAATTCAATACTATCACACAATGCACACATATCCACGATATGTTCCCATGCATTTCTCACAATTATTAACGATGCACACATATCCACGATATGTTCCCATGCATCTCATACAATTATTAACAATGCACACATATCCGCGATATGTTCCCATGCATTATCCACAAATATTCACAATTCAATACAACATCATATTTAGCAAGCAATGCACGCATATCCATCATTATGCTCTCATGCATTCTTCATGTATTTTTAACATACAATCGCATATAAACAATATGCATCCACAACACATTTTTCATAGTATGTTTATTCTTTATCTCATGCCATCTCATACAAGGTATACACATCACAATACCAATCATACAATTATAAGTTATGCACACATATTTCCACAATATTCTCCTGCATACTTATTACATAATTGTACACAACAATCAAACATTCACAAACTCATCAATTAATACACACATAATCATCATTATGTTCTCATGTATTTTAACCGATTACAATTAATCAATTATATCACAACTCTAGGATTCACGCCCGAAGGCTACCCACAACACACATATCATCACCATGGATCACATACCTATTCATATCATAGAGGTATTAACCTATGTGAATCAACCAAACAATCACCACATGAGCAACACAGCAAAAGAAAAATGCTGTCACATTCGCCTTCATTCGCCTGGCGAACCCTCGCAGCGAACCTTCGCCTGGCCTTCGCCTGGCGAACTCTCTCAGCGAACACTCGCTAGGCTTCGCCTGGCGAGACTTCCCAGCGAGCCCAAGTCAGTAGCTACTGACTTCATTCGCCACCATTCGCCAGCACCTTCGCTGGGCGAACCTTCGCTACCCAACTTCGCCTGGCGAACCCACCAGCGAAGTCCACTGGGACTTAAATATAATTATTCGCCAACATTCGCTAGGCTTCGCCTGGCGAGAGCCAGCGAACCTGCGCAGAACAGAATCCCCTTCTGTCTTCTCCCTCACCAATCCATCATCAACCCTCTCTTACGCATCCAAACCAGTATAAACAGCATCAATACATGTTACCCGACTATTCTACGGCATTATTACTCAGTTTCAACCGATTAAATCATCAATCTACAGATTAATCCAACATCTGCCCTAATTGAAAAGTGATGAAAAACATCCACAAACCCAAACCCAACATACATAATAGCATACAATGATTAAATAGAAATGTTTCTCACCCTTACCTCGATTAATCGGAGCTTCGAAATCGGTTCTTGAAGATTCTCCAAGCTTTTCCCTTTTCCTCTTCATTTCTCTTCTTTTTCTTTTCTATCTTTCTCTTTCTCTCCAATTCCCTTTTTATATTCTTCTATTTCTTTTCCTTCCTCTCTATTATTTTCTTTCCATTCTATTCCTTCTCAATTCTCTACTACAAATTCCAATTAATAGAAATTAATTCCAACATTAATAAAAATCCCACTAAATCAATTAATTACTATAATTAATTATTTAATGAAATTTGGGCTGTTACAACTCTCCCCCACTTTAGGAATTTTCGTCCTCGAAAATGTTACCTGATCCAAACAACTCTGGATACGACTCTCGCATTCCAATTCTTCCAAATCCAATTCTCCCATAACTACTTCCACCAAAGGAATCTCTATACTTCGAAGTTGTTTCTTATCAACAACTAGAACTAGCCACGCCTCCGAAGTCAAATTCTCTCTCACTTGTACACCATCCACCTGAATCAATGTACCTCTTCAACTTAGACATATGAACACCTCATGCAATCCTCTCAAGCGACAGCAGTAAAACAGTCTAACATGTTATCCGCCTCACGCTTCCGCTGCGCTACTCTGATACAGATCAACAAAACACAGGGTGCTCACGAGACTTCAAGCTCGACCAACACCAATTACTACCATAACTCTCAAAACACGGCCTTACTTGGATTCTTTGATCGTTTCCATCGTCCCTTGCACGGTCTTTGATCCGAGTACAACACTCCCGTTGGACATGCAACAACACAAAGGAGTCATACCCTCTTACCCAACGAACTTCATACGATGTTGTTTCCGATACGAATTGGCAACAGTTATTGTAGGCAACTCCGTCAACGACAATTAACTACCCTTAGGTCCATCTTGGTCCAACACACAAGCTCTCAACGAGTCCTCTTCATACTGGATAGTTTTCTTCGTTTGTCCATGCCATTCACGGACGCTAGTCAGAGTTAATCTTCAACATGGCACCCAACCGCTTTCGCAATCTTTCCCATAATCTTAACGAAAAACTTGAGTTCCCATCTAACAGAATGATTCATCTTCACTGGTAGGCAACGAGTTACTCTTGTTAATCCATTCTTAACTGTCCAAATCGGATCATACTTCCTCAAATTCATCAGAAAACCCGGCACAAGCCCATGGGAATACTATCCCATCCCACTCGAAATACTCAACAATTGTATCAGATCCAACCATCTCTAATGTCCATACTTCAATTCCCAGCAAGTCTAATCAACATATACAAACTCAATCAATTCCTTCTCCATCTATGGCTATCCAAAACTATTTCTCAAATTCAGTCGCATCTTCCTAGTACCTGCACGGATACTCCATCTTTCTCGATGTACTTCTCCCTGAGTACTCTTATCCAACTCACACTATTCAGAATACACACTTCATCACGACATCTCACAATACCATTTCCCTTAATCCGAAAATAAGCCCTCTGACCTTTATCCATTAAATTCAATTAATCTACCAACTCAACTCAGAATTTCCGATTTCCTCGAACCTCATCAGAATACCAAAAGTCAATCTCAACATCCAAGGCTCAACTCCATAAGAAGTCTCTTCACAGGCCGAACTCATATCTGAATTTGCTTAATCAGTTCTAACTTCCTTACCATCTTCATTAGTTGTATACCAAAATTCCCGATTCGATATCTTAGCTACCACTTCGTCTCATCCGAATGGTAATTTAACCAAAACCATACTCCTTCAGGAGTTCCAATTACTTCTCTGTCTCATATTTGACTCTCTCTCAATTAAAACAAATACCTTGAGGTTAGTAACCATCTCAAATCTCAACTAAACAATTGAGGCTTCCAAACTCCGGTACAAACACACAACAGCAACCCACTCCAAATTACTTGTCAGATAATCCCTCTCTGTACTTTATATTGCTTTCAAGCATAACCAAAACTCATTAATGTTGTACTTAACACATCTCTTAATCATATCAACAAAGTATCTCAAAACACAACGACAATCCTGTCGGACTTGGCAAAACCAATACACGAACTGTTGACAGCTTTCTCAAAACTCTCTGAACTTTCTTCACAGTAGTACATCACTGCCTCTTCCCCAATACTAATAACTCAAGTTCCCGACGCTCAACATGAACCCCTATACTCTCCTAACATATCCAAACACCATCGGTTACATAACCATTGACTCTCTCAATCAAGTGTGGAAAATCATTATACCAAACAGACACTCAGCTGCGAACTCATGGTGATAACACAAACCGCACTCTCCGCGCTTACCATAACATCCAAACATTTTTCGCCAATAAATACTTAATTCCATGCCACTAATTTCCCATCACATAGAGCACTGTAATATCTTCCAATGCTTCTAATCTTGCGTCATTCCGAATTACGGTTTTCCGTTACGACAAAATCACGGAAACAACCCTTCCACACTTAAAGGTCATTCAATACCTCTCCAACTCTTGAAATGCTTAAGGGTCCGATTATACCAACCATGTATTCCATATCTCATTTCCTTTAGTAATCATTAGAAGTCATTATCCACCCTCATACTCAACTCCACAATCTGCTGCCGTAGCACACACACCAGACATAATTCTCAACACTACTCAATCAATCTTAATTCCTTGGCCACTCAAACAAACGTATAACATGGAGCTTCCAATATCTGATTATTCTCCGCAACTAAGTCGATCACAACTCAACTTCACGTCTTGGCTGTTTACCCCTTATCTTGTCAGGATAATTCTCAGACTACCACAATCAAACGGTAAACCGACAACTCCTCCACTTCCATCAATACTCAATATTTCCATCGAAATCAAACATCTCATCACTGTCCTGCACCGACTCATCAAAACAATTCTCAAGTGCTCGGCTTTACTCAAGACAATTCACTGCACCACGCCATCTAAGCTTGCAAGACACATCTATCCCATCCAACACAATCCCAACTACTATCAACAAGAGATTAAGGGTGATCAGTTCCTCAATTTGTCAATAGACAGCCGAAACCATAATGGGGCATAGACCATCTTTACCAAACTATAATAGCGTTTAACTACACACTAAGCTACAACTCCACACTTGCAGCCTTCTAAGGGATCACAAGCTTCTCCCCCACTTTAATTATTCCCACTTCTGCAAACAAAGATTAAACAACAAACATGTATCGACAGTGTTTTCACACGCATGTCGCATACAAGGGAACAAATAACATTAGACAACTTGGCCGGACGGACCGACCTGCTCTGATACCACTATTGTAACACCCCCTTCTATACCCCAAATAAATGCATATAAAACAATTGAGCACATACAAATTATCAGAGTAAAAAGGTTTTATAATAAGGTATAAAAGAAGAATGCCACAATTTCACCAATAAAACACTTTCACATTTTTCTCCATAAGATATGTAACATTTTCAAAATTAAGCGGAAGATCAAATCATTTAATCGTTTTCAAAATATTAATCCACGTACACACAGTTAATCCAAATTAATACATCATATCAGTTAGATTACAAAACCACATCAGCTGATACATCGCAATGTATCACAAAAGAATGACTATACTAGTCTAACTACCCGGTGTTACATATCAGAGCAGCAGACTCAAAAGAATGAAGACTAATCTTCACAAAAGGACTCCAGCATCCTAATCTGCAATGCCTCATAGAGCATTATAAAACAGCAGAAGGGTGAGAAATATTACCATAATAATCAAAGCATAAAATCATGTATATATAGGTATCATATAACACATATTCACATTTCTCACCACACTTCATTCTCATAATCATAATCATATCACGTTCACATATATCAACATTATGAACATCCACAAGCACATCCCTTCATGCTTAATTTCACAATCATTCACAAGCACATTTATACAACAACAATATTATGCAATGTGACTCAACATATTCAATGCAACTCAATGCTATGCGGTACCGACTCTCGTTATCTTTTTTCGGTTTTCACTCTAAACCGGGTCCACCCTTCTAGACCGATAACTCGTTATCATTTTTCGGTTTTTACTTTAAACCGGGTCCACCCTTCTAGACCGATAACAACCAAGCCCGTCCCCTAGGCTTCAAACCCACCCTTCTAGGTTTGGGACAAGCCACTAGTTTCCACGAAACTAACAGACATTGCCTCTTGACTGAATGATGCATGTACAATCAACCAATCACAATAAATGCACTTAAGACCGTTCCCGCGTCTTAATCCCATGCATTCGAATAATTCACCCCTTCGAGAATTTCATTATGATTGCACATACAACATATATCAAACATTTATCAATGTATTCATTTCGCCCATCATCATCATCATATTCAACAACAATGCACACATATCACATATGTTCCCATGCATTTACACAACAATCGCATACAAATATGCACTCACAATTCATTAGACAATACACATACATTCATCATTATATTCCCATGTATTCGAATAATTCACCCCTTCGTGAATTATATCATGATTGCACACACAACATATCATAATAATCATCAACGTATTCATAATTCAATACTATCACACAATGCACACATATCCACGATATGTTCCCATGCATTTCTCACAATTATTAACGATGCACACATATCCACGATATGTTCCCATGCATCTCATACAATTATTAACAATGCACACATATCCGCGATATGTTCCCATGCATTATCCACAAATATTCACAATTCAATACAACATCATATTTAGCAAGCAATGCACGCATATCCATCATTATGCTCTCATGCATTCTTCATGTATTTTTAACATACAATCGCATATAAACAATATGCATCCACAACACATTTTTCATAGTATGTTTATTCTTTATCTCATGCCATCTCATACAAGGTATACACATCACAATACCAATCATACAATTATAAGTTATGCACACATATTTCCACAATATTCTCCTGCATACTTATTACATAATTGTACACAACAATCAAACATTCACAAACTCATCAATTAATACACACATAATCATCATTATGTTCTCATGTATTTTAACCGATTACAATTAATCAATTATATCACAACTCTAGGATTCACGCCCGAAGGCTACCCACAGCACACATATCATCACCATGGATCACATACCTATTCATATCATAGAGGTATTAACCTATGTGAATCAACCAAACAATCACCACATGAGCAACACAGCAAAAGAAAAATGTTGTCACATTCGCCTTCATTCGCCTGGCGAACCCTCGCAGCGAACCTTCGCCTGGCCTTCGCCTGGCGAACTCTCTCAGCGAACACTCGCTAGGCTTCGCCTGGAGAGACTTCCCAGCGAGCCCAAGTCAGTAGCTACTGACTTCATTCGCCACCATTCGCCAGCACCTTCGCTGGGCGAACCTTCGCTACCCAACTTCGCCTGGCGAACCCACCAGCGAAGTCCACTGGGACTTAAATATAATTATTCGCCAACATTCGCTAGGCTTCGCCTGGCGAAGCTTCGCCTGGCGAGAGCCAGCGAACCTGCGCAGAACAGAATCCCCTTCTGTCTTCTCCCTCACCAATCCATCATCAACCCTCTCTTACGCATCCAAACCAGTATAAACAGCATCAATACATGTTACCCGACTATTCTACGGCATTATTACTCAGTTCCAACCGATTAAATCATCAATCTACCGATTAATCCAACATCTGCCCTAATTGAAAAGTGATGAAAAACATCCACAAACCCAAACCCAACATACATAATAGCATACAATGATTAAATAACAATGTTTCTCACCCTTACCTCGATTAATCGGAGCTTCGAAATCGGTTCTTGAAGATTCTCCAAGCTTTTCCCTTTTCCTCTTCATTTCTCTTCTTTTTCTTTTCTATCTTTCTCTTTCTCTCCAATTCCCTTTTTATATTCTTCTATTTCTTTTCCTTCCTCTCTATTATTTTCTTTCCATTCTATTTCCTTCTCAATTCTCTACTACAAATTCCAATTAATAGAAATTAATTCCAACATTAATAAAAATCCCACTAAATCAATTAATTACTATAATTAATTATTTAATGAAATTTGGGCTGTTACAAAGATCAACCACTTTTAAGCCAAATTACTCCAAATAAGCACTTCCAACTCAAGCTCCAAAATCAGATCTCAATTTGCACGAAAATTGATTATGAAGATTGATCCAATGATGATGATAAATGGAGGTTTATGCTCAAGAATCATTTGATTTCAATGAAAAATCCATGAATCCAGATGATGAAGAGCTTTGAGTAAGGGTTTTGGAAATGGAGAAATTGAGAGAGAATTGGAGTGAATTCTGAAAAATGAATTGAATTAGATGATGAGGTTTGGAGTGAATCATTTAAATATCTCTTAGGGTTGGATCCAATGCAAGGTTTGGAATTTGGATTGGAAAATGTGGTGTGAAATGTGGAATGGGCATTTGGTGGGAAATTGAAATTAACCAAATTTCAAACGAGGTTCTAGATCCTTCCCAAGTGTAAAAATGAAATTCAAATGATTAAAATTGGACTTCAAAAGTGGCTGGACTTGAAAATTCACGTACAGGGCAAGTTGTGCAATTTTCACTGCGTTTTGTGATGCAAGTTGTGCGTGACTTTTTGCTGATATTTTTTTCATGTCGTTTTTACTCCTTTTTTTTGTAACTCACTTAGGTGACGTGGATTATTTCATCTTTGTTACAGCTGGCTCAATTGACTTTGTAACACGGCTGGGATTTGGCTTTGGCTTGGATACGTGAAACACAACTGGAATTTTATCATGACTTGTAATGGCTCACATTAATTGACGGCTGAAGTAGTGATACGTCTCACTTATTTCAGATGGACTCAGTTCCTCTGGTGCAAGATTGAAGTTTTGCTGCTGTTGCTGGTTCTGAATTATGCAGGGATCGAGTTCGGTAATGCGGCAACACCATTCATACCAGAATCCTCCTAGCTCATCTCTTCTCACACAGCTTTCCAAGAACACACTTCGCCTCGTATTGTGGAAAATTTGAATCATAGTAATGTGGAGCTATCTCTACTTACCATTCACCGTGCATATCTGATTATCTGAATACATCTCAGCAGAATAACCGGTAGATATGTCCTAATTTCATCATTAAGAGCCAAGCAAAGTTGTTCTACCAGGTGAAGTACCAGATAGCCAAGGGTAGGACGAGTTGGTGCTGGAAGAGAGAATGCTAACCATAACTCTGAAACTAAAGAAAGCAAATCTTGAAAATATTTTCGAATGTGCTGGCGCACAATTGACACCAGAGTTCCAAGCTTCCATGTTATAAAGTCCTTCAAACTATCTTCACATGTACGAACAGTGTGAAAGAGATCAGGCAACACCTTTGGCAAGTATGGAACGCATCCTAGTCCCATTGACTTGAATATGAACATCAGAGACCCAACCACCTTTAAGTGATAACTAGCAAGTGACGGGTCCCTCAAAATCCGCATGAGAATTAATCGCAACCATGGAATAATGGTCATCTGATGAAGTGAAAGATGGCCACAAGTCCATGGGAGATTCATCGATAGACTGAATCTGTTGACTTGAATCAGAAGCAGGGCGTGTAACTTCTCCATGAACTCCATCACCAAAAACTACAGTATCCTGAGCTGAAAAGTTATTGGCGTAATTCTTTGGCGTTGCAGCAGTATTAATATCAGAAACAAATGCTCTACCACTTCCTACACTAACATCTGGTGGATTGATAGTATTTGTGGGTGCCTCAGGTTCATCAACTTTTGTTCCAGTTACAGCGGCTGCAGAAGGGGAGACATGTGATCCGGAAGTCATCTCAGATTGCTGATTAATTGGGGACGTGGTGACAACTAGAGCAACTGAAAGAGGACTTGTTGGTTCATCTTGTCCAGGTAAAGATGAATTACCTATACTAGGCATTGCTTCAGTCACATAAACTGCAGAGGGTTGAGAACAGGGATTCAGTAGTGGCTCGGGAAGAGTTGCATTGACCTTTTCCTTTTCAACTTGCTCACGGGCAAACTTCAGTTCCTCGGGAATTAACCACTTTGATTCCTTTGTGACCTTGTTGTAGTAATACTTTCTTCCATCAGGACTTGTATACTCCTTCCAGTTTGTTGATGCATCTACCCTCTCAATAGATGACATCAATTCAAAAGGCTTCTCCCAGCTAGATAATTTAGTCCTCTTATTGTAGAAAAATATTCTTCCAGTAGAGGACGCATGCTCGATCCAATTAGAGGAGCCAACGCTGGTAAGGTGTGGTTGGACGTTTGTAGCCGAAGGTATGACAGTTGTAGCTGTAGGTTGCTCGCTGTTGCTCTAAGGAGTTGTACCAGGAGTAATGTTCTGGGACAAAGAACCAGTGGGAGCTTGGATTTGGGGAACAGGTTGGTATTGGCCAGTAGAATTAAAATTAGTTTGTGGCGCTTGACCATAAGAGGATGGTGCAAACATAAACGATGAAGAAAGTGGCATTGCGGGGCCACCTAAACCTGGTGTATATCCATTTGGAGCTTGAGAATCAGGCTGTGGCATCATTGAATCGGACGGGGTTTGCATGTTTGGCCGAGCAATTGGCATTTGCATCATTTGTGGTTGAATTGGTAACTGTTGACCAACTCTCGGAGGAAACTGTTGAATTGGTTGAGAAAATTGCTGCTGCCGAAGGCCTTCTTTATCCGTATAAACTTGCCACGTAAGAAGTTTCTGATTTATTGTAGAGACCTTCAAATCCATAGTTGAGACATCCAACGTGTGCTACTCGAGAAGGTCGGTTAACTTATATGCAACAGTTCTAAGATGATCAACAACATTCACAAGGGCTCTCACAACGTAATATTTTAGGTTGTCAAGTACCATTTGTTTCTGTTCACTAAGGAGATAAGATTTTTCACAGTATTCTGCAGCAGAATAAAGTTGAGGCCTCAGGTTCTTAAGTTCCTGCAAGGAGTTAACGAAGCTCTTGCTGCGTTCCATGGAAACTTCATCGAAGGTCATAGCGGAGTTGTGAAACGTTGTCGTTGGGTGCTCCAACTCCATGGAATGTGATCCGACACCAACACGAGTTTCTTCTCTCATATCTATTTTCCTAAAACCAAGCTTCTAGTTCAACCTAGATATCAAATCTTACTCCAACATGCAACAGTAGTTTAACAACATTTATCTACCTGCTGACAACAACAACAAATAATACATTGCAATAAACATTAGTGTGGAGGAACGACTTTCAAGATTGAAGCAAAATCCTATCCATTGCATTGATATCCACTCCTTGCTTGATGAGTACATCAACAACCTCAACGAATCCTTTGCAACAAACAGAGACAAGTGCGTGAACTGCAACACGAGGACGAACCATGTTGGACTGCGTAAGAAACTCATCAAATTTAGCCCGTCCGACATAGCTTGAATCAAGTAAAACATCTTCACATGCAAGCTGTGAAGCATAGCCACGGAACAATCTCACATTCATATCGGCTCCTGAATTCATTAATTTACGAAGGAGAATTAAGTTTCCCGAATGTGCAACCAAAAACGAAGGAGTAACTTCAGAGCTAGACACAACAACATTCTGATAAAATGGCCAGGTAAATTTGTTGACTAGTACAAGAGCTTTTAAATTCAAGTCCTGTGTCTGTGGCATAGCAAGGAGTAATGAAAAAGAATCATGGTGACAATGTTTTTCAAGTAATCAGAATGAAGATGATATGGCTTCACTTGTATCAAAAAGCTGAATACATCAGCATATATTTTTTAACGCAACAGGTGCCAAAATAATAGATAGTGGCCAAAGTGCTTTTGATATTTTCCAGAAAGTTCCAGCACATCACTAACAAAAACAATAATATGAGACTATTAATCCAATAGTGAACTGATTATTCTGAATTCACTTAACAATAAAGACATTTGTAGCATTCTTCTTAATATCAGCAACAACAAGTACTTTTGGAGGATTTTCACTCAGTAACTTGACTGACATGGAAACCGCAACATGTTGCTCTCTTTCTGAACTAGTTTAAGAGCTTTTGCTTTCTCCTGCAGTGACTTTTCTTCATACACTAGACCAATGTATATAGAATTCATGATAATCAACCTGATGCACTTCAACATTCATTGCCTCTCCTTATAATATTGAATCCATATGGTGTAAAGAACCTCTAGAAATGTGGAATCTGCAGCTGTACCGTCATGTCCAATGAACCTCATCTAATAACCAAAATACTCATAATACACGGCTCGATAAACTGATGA
The DNA here is from genome assembly GCA_963859935.3 of Lathyrus sativus. Lineage (NCBI taxonomy): Eukaryota > Viridiplantae > Streptophyta > Magnoliopsida > Fabales > Fabaceae > Lathyrus > Lathyrus sativus. The sequence continues at coordinate 5,808 of CAWUDS030000415.1, read as the reverse complement.
TTCTCCATAAGACCACTTGACCTTGAATAATCATCATTCCTGAAAAAATAACCCACTGCCACAACCAATTTGCACTTGAAGCAATCTCTTGATAGTTTGACCAAGATGAGGTCAAACTTCCATTTGATTTAGACTTGAATGAATGTCCTTGCCATCAATCTCCTTGCAAAACCCTAAACACACATAGAAGACGAAACAAACAAATTGAAAAATATTTTTGGTATTTTGGTTAGAGGTTAGTAAACATAAACAACAAAAAACAAGTAAGAAACACACAAGGATGGGAGAACCAAAAAGTACGATCTTGTTTGTGTATGTAATGATGCAAATGAAAAGTGGGATCTTAGGGGTAAAAATTAGGGTATTACACTATCCATGACACAAGGGTCAATGGAGAGACTTTTCCTTTGGAAGGAGAGGGGGAGGCAACTTGGATGAGAACTAAAGAGTTCCATCACTTGGGGAAGAAATACTTAACAAAGCAATAAATATTTAAGCATGATGAATACAAAGAATATGGTTACAACCAAACAATCATGCATATTACAATAGGCAAGGATTAAATAGATACAAATGGTTACAACCAAGAATGGCATATCTTCACAAAGATAAACAAACTTAAAGGATACATATTAACAAATATGGAAACAAACAATCATGCAAATAAGTCACAACTTAAGATAATCATGTTATAGGTCAAAGTACGTCAAATGTGACAGCATCATACCAAACAAAATCATGTATTGATAACAATCAAATACAAACAGACATGCAAGAAAGGTTACAACAGTTCAAACTTAAAGTTAGGAAGAAAATGTATGAGTTCATGGTATCAACCAAAAGAATACAAAGTCTTAACATGTTAACAAACACAAGGGAATCAATCATGAACAAATCTTACAAGATACACTAAGCATGGCATAAAAGAAATTCATCAAGACGCAAGGTGACGACCTAAGAATGAACCAAATATCAAGTAGGAAAAAAGGCATTGTAAATACAAGAAATTTGAAGTTTCTTCTCATCACATGAAACTAGACAACAATACGAACATTTTGCAAAAGGAATAGATTGAAAATAGTAAAGCATGCAAAAGTTACGAATTATTGAATTTTGTGGAAATAAAATAAGTGAAACATGTGATATAACAAGGAAATGGCCATGGGAGGGGTTGAACCCAGGCCCTTATGTTTACAAACACAAGGCCTAACCACTCAGCCACTTACAAGCGCGTTTTTGCAAGATATGGAAAGGGATAGAGAAGAAAATAAAACAAGGCAATTGAAAATAAAAACAAAAGAGTTGATCTCCACATGGATCGAACTCAGGTCAGGCAGGGTAAAGGGGTACAAGGCGCGCAAGTTTCTACCACTGGGGTGGCTATACATCCAAGTATTTTGCCACCCCAAATAACTTATAAGGCTTCTTTGGGCAAGATTTCTGGGCCAGCAAAAAACAAGGAAGTGCTGAAATACGTTTTGATCCATAACTTTCTCAAAACTCCACTAAATCAAGTAAAATTTGAGTCTATCATGCTTGAATTTTTATAAGGATCAAGATGGTACGAACAAAATTTTGAATCAACAACCACACATTAAAACACGATAGCACATGCAAATGGGAAACTTGAGATGCATTTTGATGAACATGGAACACAACAAATGCAATTAGAATTAAAGAAAGATATGAGCAAGTCATAGGCATGATTGTGAATGAGTTCTAGCAAGGATATCATTCAAAACAGTATTGGATCAAAAAGAGGCATATGAGTTGCAAAAAAAGTGAGCTTTGTGATCTCAAATAACCAAATCAAAATGACTTCAAGGCAAAATCCAAGTTGTTAAATCCAAACAGAGACAGTTACAACAAACACCAAATGTGGCTAATTTCAAAAGTGGTATGTGAATGGATCAAAGCTAAAACGAGAACCAGCAGACAAGCAGCAGGCCAAGACCAAAGTGGCCATGCTGTCCAGATTTTCAACATAAGGGCAATCAGGGATGAAACTCACATTTGATCAAAACAGAATAAGGAATCTCCATGGCATCTCAACCAAACTACTCAAAATGCAATGAGAAACAAGATAGCAACATACAAAAATGCCAAGTTCATAACCAAACAGAACTGTCATGCCATGCTATGTGAAATTTGAAAAATGCAATTGAAAAGCTAAGTCAAGAATTAAACAGATTTAGGTTAAACAAACCTTACACACAAACCACAAAACATGCTAATAAGTGTTTCTACACTTCAAGATTAGCCACAAAACCAAACAGAAATGAAAGTGATATGCAAGCTGCTCATTTACACATGAAAATGCATAATTGAAGACATGACATGATTGGAACAGGTTTAGATCAAGAAATCATCATACACAAGCTTCAAATGTATCAATGAATGAATCTACAACTTAAGATTGATCATTAAATGCACACAACAAAATTTGGTTCACAAGTTGCAAGTGTAACACATGGTAGCAGACTGTCAAAACAGGAAGGAAGTAAAGATTGGCATAACATTCATGTGATCTGGCTCATGCAAACATACAATCCCTAATCATGCTATCTAGAGGTCTAATTCTCATGAAATAACTCAGAGATGCTTCAAACAGAAAAGTGTATGGTGTGTGTAGCTGTGGAAAGAAAAACTGTTTTGTGCAAGAGATGAGGCATATCCAAAATGAGAGGTCAAAACCAAGTAGCATCAGGTTATGTAAACATTACACACATATCACAAACATGGTAACAGATGGATTCATGTTCATACACCAACCAAAAAGTGCTTCAAACCCAAAAGGCTTGCTGTGTGTGAAATTGTGATTTTGAGAAACAAGTTGTTTGACAGCAGTGTGAGGATACAAGCTGGTGAATGGTCCTCATGTTATGAGATAGCACATACACATCACAAACATAAAAATAGGCAAGATCCAACTTAAAGTTCAGGCACATTTGAAACAAAAAAGAATTTTGACATGTTGATGCTTATGCAAAAAAAACTGTCTTGAAACAACTTGATGATGCAGCAGGGTATTTTCAAAATAATGAGATTCATGCTAGAATAATGACACCACACACATCACATACATGCTAAAGGATAACTTCATGCTCAAGAATCAGTTCAAAGTAACACCAAACAGAAAAGGGCATATTGGTTGGTAACATGATGCTTGAAAATGCAAGTTGAGAGTGAAAAGCTGTTTTGAAAATGTAGGGCCAGTTTGATCATAGCCAATACCACACACAACCCCTAAATATGTTAAATGATGCTTTCATACTTAAGGATCACACAATAAGCTGCTCAAAACAAAAACTGATATGTTGGTTCAAACATTTAACAGCAAAACAAACAATAATCCTCACAGCTGGCCTTATTAACTAAAATCTCATGCTTTTCATCAATTTCAACAAGTTTCAAATGATACAAGTAAGACCAAATCAGAACAAGCAATAGTTTAAACACATGAGGTGAAACATTGCAGGCACATATCATTTTGACACAAAACATAATGACAATGGTTGTAGCAAATGAAACAACATCACCAGTGTGAAACAAGAGCCAACCTAGATTCATACATGACCTAGGGATAGGGGAACCTCATGAAATAGCTAACAAGTAATTCAAACATCAAAATAAACAAGTGCTGATAGATTTATGGCAAGCACAAAACATTATCATTTTTAGATCTATAAAGTTACTCTTGTGGACAAATTTCTCAAAACAGTTGTAAACATCATACAAAGTTCATTATTGACAGAAAATCATCAACACATCACTCATGAATAATATACTTTAACAAAAGCAATATCATAGCAATAAAACACCAGCTCTTGACAAAGAGCAATTATGGGACATCATAACTATGGTTTTCACAACAAGAACTTCAAAAACTGCAAAACATGACAATGTATGTATAATGAGGAGGTTGAGCATTACATACCTCTTGTAGACCTTCTTGAGCAAGCTAAAAAGCAAAGAAACTCAGAGATCTTCTTCTTTGGCACAAATTTGGAGTTTTCTTCCTCTTGAAGAAATAAGAAATCCTTTAAGACAGTTTGAGTAATGAACTTCTCAACTGGTTTTTGAGACTTTGGACAGTTGAAACAACATATATATGAGGTGTTAGGACTGTTGGAGTGGTAGGAAATGCCTTAAGTAGAGACTTGGCTTCCAAAGTGCATAAAAGTCAAAATATGAAGGTATGAAGGTTGACTTTTAGATTGATGAGTTTTTTGATGAAAGTAATGGTGGGAACAGTTTCAAATGGCCATTTTAAGGGCGTGTCTAGATGGTCTTTGAAGTGTTTTGATGTTTGGAACAAGAACTAGCATGAAAAGTGGAAAATGGTGATTTTTGAGAACTTAAGCAATTTCAAGCAAGGAAAGGAATGAGAGAGCTATGAGTTTTTTATATGTTATTGATAGCTCTGGTGTGATTTGTAACATAGAGAAAGGTCTCTATTTATAGGGAGAGTGAAGGTGAGCGGCAGCCTTGGTTTTTTCCATATTTTGGGAGGGAGATTTTGAATGAAATCTTGCCAAGATCAAGTGGCAGATTTTCTCATCAATTCTTGGGCAAAAGCTGAGAAAAATATCAAGTGAGATGGGAGAGATGAGATGACTGAAGTGAAGCTAGAACGGTAGGGGACTGCAGCTGCATAACTCTTGAAAAAGTTTCTCTTTCTTCCTCCTTTAAATGATTATTTTTATTAGCCACTTGCTCCAAGTTGCAAAAGCCCATCAATACTTCCTTTCTTATGGTTTTTGCTTCATCTAGGATTCCACTTTATCAGAATAGGACATGATCCAATGGCTGAGGGTGGCCCCAAGTTGTTGAATTTTGAAATTTGGAAAAAGTTGAAGTGGTGACTTTAAGTGTGGTAGCCCCAACTTCCATGATCCATAACTCTCAGCTCACAAATGCTATTAAGGAGTTCTACCACACTTTAGAAAGCCCTCAAGTATCTCTACAACTTTCATGTTTTTAAGAGTTTTCAAATTCTAGATGGAACTACGTTGAAAAACCCCTCCAAGTTGCTGAAAAAACATACTTAAGAGACCAAATAACTTAAAATTTTTCAAAGTTATTTCCCTTCTTGAAATGAATTTGGTCATAACTCCAAATCTATGCATTTTTTGACCATGGACCACTTTGGGACTTTTGTAGGACTTGCCAAGAGCTTCAATGAGCTTTGAACCCACTCATTGGATGTGCGGGTCTGAGGCATATGGTCTTGCCCCTTTCAAAACCCTAATTCCCGATTTTTGCCAATTACTTCCTAACCCTTGATCCAATGGTCATGAAATTTTATGGGCAGGTGTAATATGACATAAGGAAATTTTTTTATTCACATCTTGAAGTCAAATCCTTATGGTGAAGAGTTGACTTTTCGGTCAATCGTTCGATCAATCGGTGACTACCGAGTCAAATGTCAATGCTCTGGACCTTTTGAGGCCTTGAAACTTCTTGAGTAGACTTTACTAAGCCATAGGAACTTCATGGACCATATTCCCACCATTGGAACAGGTTTTAATCAAAAGTCAAACTACAATTGACTTTTCTTGATCGAAAACCCTAATCGGGTATTCTGAACTGCACTGTTCTCAATTCCCGGGTGACAACCTCAAATTGGATTCATACTTGACCCAATGTAGAATCCTTAACCTTATTTATAGTTGAATCAATCCAACACATTGATTGATCAAACCATCGAAGCCTCGATTTTTGACGGTACGGAACCCTGATTCATCTGCATCTTGACAAAGATAAACTGAAATGGGTTAAGATTAGTTAATCAAATGAATATGATCC
>CAWUDS030000414.1:74623-99487 GCA_963859935.3 Lathyrus sativus | reverse complement strand
TATTCATCGAATTCAAATTGACTTATGGTATATTACATCTAAAAATATTCAATATGTTTCTTCTCCATTCCAAAGTTTTTGGTTTTTTATCACTATTCAAAAAACATAATAGAATATAGTAGATGTAAAAAATTAGTTTATATTTTATTTTTCTACTCCACATAATTTTAGGTTTTTCCCCACTAAAAAACAAAGATAAAAGGCTATAATCCATGATATATTTTTATATAAAATAGGTAATAATTCAAATTTTTAATCAAGCTAGAATTTATTTATATTTACCATTTTCACATTGAATTATTGTTTATTAGATGTTAATATATTCAAAAGGATTCTTCTTCATCACCAAGTTTCTTGTTTCTTCGTCAGTAAGCCACAGAGTTAAAAGACTATAAATGAATGACAAATAAATTATATCAAAAATGGGTAATCCCTAAAATTAAATATTTAAGATCAATGTTATTTGTTTTCACCATAATCACATTGTATTATAGTATAATAGATGTAAAAAACTTCTATATTTTTCTTCTTCTCCATCACCAAAATTTTGGTTTCTTAACCTCTAAGAAACTAATTTAAGACACTGCAAATGAATGACCCATAACTTATATATACGCATAACAATTAAAATTAAATAATAAAGCTCAATATTTTTTATATTCATCGAATTCAAATTGACTTATGGTAAATTACATCTAAAAATATTCAATATGTTTCTTCTCCATCCAAAAGTTTTTGGTTTTTTATCAGTATTCAAAAACATAATAGAATATAGTAGATGTAAAAAATTAATTTATATTTTATTTTTCTACTCCACATAATTTTAGGTTTTTCCCCACTAAAAAACAAAGATAAAAGGCTATAATCCATGATATAATTTTATATAAAATAGGTAATAATTCAAATATTTTATCAAGCTAGAATTTATTTATATTTACCATTTTCACATTGAATTATTGTTTATTAGATGTTAATATATTCAATATGATTCTTCTCCATCACCAAATTTCTTGTTTCTTCGTCAGTAAGCCACAGAGTTAAAAGATTATAAATGAATGACAAATAAATTATATCAAAAATGGGTAATCCCTAAAATTAAATATTTAAGATCAAAGTTATTTTTGTTAACCATAATCACATTGTATTATAGTATAATAGATGTAAAAAACTTCTATATTTTTCTTCTTCTCCATCACCAAAATTTTGGTTTCTTAACCTCTAAGAAACTAATTTAAGACACTACAAATGAATGACCCATAACTTATACATACGCATAACAATTAAAATTAAATAATAAAGCTCAATATTTTTTATATTCATCGAATTCAAATTAACTTATGGTATATTACATCTAAAAATATTCAATATGTTTCTTCTCCATTCCAAAGTTTTTGGTTTTTTATCAGTATTCAAAAAACATAATAGAATATAGTAGATGTAAAAAATTAATTTATATTTTATTTTTCTACTCCACATAATTTTAGGTTTTTCCCCACTAAAAAACAAAGATAAAAGGCTATAATCCATGATATAATTTTATATAAAATAGGTAATAATTCAAATTTTTAATCAAGCTAGAATTTATTTATATTTACCATTTTCACATTGAATTATGGTTTATTAGATGTTATTATATTCAATATGATTCTTCTCCATCACCAAATTTCTTGTTTCTTCGTCAGTAAGCCACAGAGTTAAAAGACTATAAATGAATGACAAATAAATTATATCAAAAATGGGTAATCCCTAAAATTAAATATTTAAGATCACTGTTATTTGGGTTCACCATAATCACATTGTATTATAGTATAATAGATGTAAAAAACTTCTATATTTTTCTTCTTCTCCATCACCAAAATTTTGATTTCTTAACCTCTAAGAAACTAATTTAAGAGACTACAAATGAATGACCCATAATTTATACATATGCATAACAATTAAAATTAACTAATAAAGCTCAATATTTTTTATATTCATCGAATTCAAATTGACTTATGGTATATTACATCTAAAAATATTCAATATGTTTCTTCTCCATCCCAAAGTTTTTGGTTTTTTATCAGTATTCAAAAACATAATAGAATATAGTAGATGTAAAAAATTAATTTATATTTTATTTTTCTACTCCACATAATTTTAGGTTTTTCCCCACTAAAAAACAAAGATAAAAGGCTATAATCCATGATATAATTTTATATAAAATAGGTAATAATTCAAACATTTAATCAAGCTAGAATTTATTTATATTTACCATTTTCACATTGAATTATTGTTTATTAGATTTAATATATTCAATACGATTCTTCTCCATCTACAAATTTCTTGTTTCTTCGTCAGTAAGCCACAGAGTTAAAAGACTATAAATGAATGAGAAATAAATTATATCAAAAATGGGTAATCCCTAAAATTAAATATTTAAGATCAATGTTATTTGTGTTCAACATAATCACATTGTATTATAGTATAATAGATGTAAAAAACTTCTATATTTTTCTTCGTCTCCATCACCAAAATTTTGGTTTCTTAACCTCTAAGAAACTAATTTAAGACAATACAAATGAATGACCCATAACTTATACATACGCATAACAATTAAAATTAAATAATAAAGCTCAATATTTTTTATATTCATCGAATTCAAATTGACTTATGGTATATTACATCTAAAAATATTCAATATGTTTCTTCTCCATTCCAAAGTTTTTGGTTTTTTATCACTATTCAAAAAACATAATAGAATATAGTAGATGTAAAAAATTAGTTTATATTTTATTTTTCTACTCCACATAATTATAGGTTTTTCCCCACTAAAAAACAAAGATAAAAGGCTATAATCCATGATATATTTTTTATATAAAATAGGTAATAATTCAAATTTTTAATCAAGCTAGAATTTATTTATATTTACCATTTTCACATTGAATTATTGTTTATTAGATGTTAATATATTCAAAAGGATTCTTCTTCATCACCAAGTTTCTTGTTTCTTCGTCAGTAAGCCACAGAGTTAAAAGACTATAAATGAATGACAAATAAATTATATCAAAAATGGGTAATCCCTAAAATTAAATATTTAAGATCAATGTTATTTGTTTTCACCATAATCACATTGTATTATAGTATAATAGATGTAAAAAACTTCTATATTTTTCTTCTTCTCCATCACCAAAATTTTGATTTCTTAACCTCTAAGAAACTAATTTAAGAGACTAAAAATGATGGACCCATAATTTATATATATGCATAACAATAAAAATTAACTAATAAAGCTCAATATTTTTTATATTCATCGAATTCAAATTGACTTATGGTATATTACATCTAAAAATATTCAGTATGTTTCTTCTCCATCCCAAAGTTTTTGGTTTTTTATCAGTATTCAAAAACATAATAGAATATAGTAGATGTAAAAAATTAATTTATATTTTATTTTTCTACTCCACATAATTTTAGGTTTTTCCCCACTAAAAAACAAAGATAAAAGGCTATAATCCAAGATATAATTTTATATAAAATAGGTAATAATTCAAACATTTAATCAAGCTAGAATTTATTTATATTTACCATTTTCACATTGAATTATTGTTTATTAGATTTAATATATTCAATACGATTCTTCTCCATCTACAAATTTCTTGTTTCTTCGTCAGTAAGCCACAGAGTTAAAAGACTATAAATGAATGAGAAATAAATTATATCAAAAATGGGTAATCCCTAAAATTAAATATTTAAGATCAATGTTATTTGTGTTCACCATAATCACATTGTATTATAGTATAATAGATGTAAAAAACTTCTATATTTTTCTTCTTCTCCATCACCAAAATTTTGGTTTCTTAACCTCTAAGAAACTAATTTAAGACACTACAAATGAATGACCCATAACTTATACATACGCATAACAATTAAAATTAAATAATAAAGCTCAATATTTTTTATATTCATCGAATTCAAATTGACTTATGGTATATTACATCTAAAAATATTCAATATGTTTCTTCTCCATTCCAAAGTTTTTGGTTTTTTATCACTATTCAAAAAACATAATAGAATATAGTAGATGTAAAAAATTAGTTTATATTTTATTTTTCTACTCCACATAATTTTAGGTTTTTCCCCACTAAAAAACAAAGATAAAAGGCTATAATCCATGATATATTTTTATATAAAATAGGTAATAATTCAAATTTTTAATCAAGCTAGAATTTATTTATATTTACCATTTTCACATTGAATTATTGTTTATTAGATGTTAATATATTCAAAAGGATTCTTCTTCATCACCAAGTTTCTTGTTTCTTCGTCAGTAAGCCACAGAGTTAAAAGACTATAAATGAATGACAAATAAATTATATCAAAAATGGGTAATCCCTAAAATTAAATATTTAAGATCAATGTTATTTGTTTTCACCATAATCACATTATATTATAGTATAATAGATGTAAAAAACTTCTATATTTTTCTTCTTCTCCATCACCAAAATTTTGGTTTCTTAACCTCTAAGAAACTAATTTAAGACACTGCAAATGAATGACCCATAACTTATATATACGCATAACAATTAAAATTAAATAATAAAGCTCAATATTTTTTATATTCATCGAATTCAAATTGACTTATGGTAAATTACATCTAAAAATATTCAATATGTTTCTTCTCCATCCAAAAGTTTTTGGTTTTTTATCAGTATTCAAAAACATAATAGAATATAGTAGATGTAAAAAATTAATTTATATTTTATTTTTCTACTCCACATAATTTTAGGTTTTTCCCCACTAAAAAACAAAGATAAAAGGCTATAATCCATGATATAATTTTATATAAAATAGGTAATAATTCAAATATTTTATCAAGCTAGAATTTATTTATATTTACCATTTTCACATTGAATTATTGTTTATTAGATGTTAATATATTCAATATGATTCTTCTCCATCACCAAATTTCTTGTTTCTTCGTCAGTAAGCCACAGAGTTAAAAGATTATAAATGAATGACAAATAAATTATATCAAAAATGGGTAATCCCTAAAATTAAATATTTAAGATCAAAGTTATTTTTGTTCACCATAATCACATTGTATTATAGTATAATAGATGTAAAAAACTTCTATATTTTTCTTCTTCTCCATCACCAAAATTTTGGTTTCTTAACCTCTAAGAAACTAATTTAAGACACTACAAATGAATGACCCATAACTTATACATACGCATAACAATTAAAATTAAATAATAAAGCTCAATATTTTTTATATTCATCGAATTCAAATTAACTTATGGTATATTACATCTAAAAATATTCAATATGTTTCTTCTCCATTCCAAAGTTTTTGGTTTTTTATCAGTATTCAAAAAACATAATAGAATATAGTAGATGTAAAAAATTAATTTATATTTTATTTTTCTACTCCACATAATTTTAGGTTTTTCCCCACTAAAAAACAAAGATAAAAGGCTATAATCCATGATATAATTTTATATAAAATAGGTAATAATTCAAATTTTTAATCAAGCTAGAATTTATTTATATTTACCATTTTCACATTGAATTATGGTTTATTAGATGTTAATATATTCAATATGATTCTTCTCCATCACCAAATTTCTTGTTTCTTCGTCAGTAAGCCACAGAGTTAAAAGACTATAAATGAATGACAAATAAATTATATCAAAAATGGGTAATCCCTAAAATTAAATATTTAAGATCACTGTTATTTGGGTTCACCATAATCACATTGTATTATAGTATAATAGATGTAAAAAACTTCTATATTTTTCTTCTTCTCCATCACCAAAATTTTGATTTCTTAACCTCTAAGAAACTAATTTAAGAGACTACAAATGAATGACCCATAATTTATACATATGCATAACAATTAAAATTAACTAATAAAGCTCAATATTTTTTATATTCATCGAATTCAAATTGACTTATGGTATATTACATCTAAAAATATTCAACATGTTTCTTCTCCATCCCAAAGTTTTTGGTTTTTTATCAGTATTCAAAAACATAATAGAATATAGTAGATGTAAAAAATTAATTTATATTTTATTTTTCTACTCCACATAATTTTAGGTTTTTCCCCACTAAAAAACAAAGATAAAAGGCTATAATCCATGATATAATTTTATATAAAATAGGTAATAATTCAAACATTTAATCAAGCTAGAATTTATTTATATTTACCATTTTCACATTGAATTATTGTTTATTAGATTTAATATATTCAATACGATTCTTCTCCATCTACAAATTTCTTGTTTCTTCGTCAGTAAGCCACAGAGTTAAAAGACTATAAATGAATGAGAAATAAATTATATCAAAAATGGGTAATCCCTAAAATTAAATATTTAAGATCAATGTTATTTGTGTTCAACATAATCACATTGTATTATAGTATAATAGATGTAAAAAACTTCTATATTTTTCTTCGTCTCCATCACCAAAATTTTGGTTTCTTAACCTCTAAGAAACTAATTTAAGACAATACAAATGAATGACCCATAACTTATACATACGCATAACAATTAAAATTAAATAATAAAGCTCAATATTTTTTATATTCATCGAATTCAAATTGACTTATGGTATATTACATCTAAAAATATTCAATATGTTTCTTCTCCATTCCAAAGTTTTTGGTTTTTTATCACTATTCAAAAAACATAATAGAATATAGTAGATGTAAAAAATTAGTTTATATTTTATTTTTCTACTCCACATAATTTTAGGTTTTTCCCCACTAAAAAACAAAGATAAAAGGCTATAATCCATGATATATTTTTATATAAAATAGGTAATAATTCAAATTTTTAATCAAGCTAGAATTTATTTATATTTACCATTTTCACATTGAATTATTGTTTATTAGATGTTAATATATTCAATAGGATTCTTCTTCATCACCAAGTTTCTTGTTTCTTCGTCAGTAAGCCACAGAGTTAAAAGACTATAAATGAATGACAAATAAATTATATCAAAAATGGGTAATCCCTAAAATTAAATATTTAAGATCAATGTTATTTGTTTTCACCATAATCACATTGTATTATAGTATAATAGATGTAAAAAACTTCTATATTTTTCTTCTTCTCCATCACCAAAATTTTGGTTTCTTAACCTCTAAGAAACTAATTTAAGACACTGCAAATGAATGACCCATAACTTATATATACGCATAACAATTAAAATTAAATAATAAAGCTCAATATTTTTTATATTCATCGAATTCAAATTGACTTATGGTAAATTACATCTAAAAATATTCAATATGTTTCTTCTCCATCCCAAAGTTTTTGGTTTTTTATCAGTATTCAAAAACATAATAGAATATAGTAGATGTAAAAAATTAATTTATATTTTATTTTTCTATTCCACATAATTTTAGGTTTTTCCCCACTAAAAACAAAGATAAAAGGCTATAATCCATGATATAATTTTATATAAAATAGGTAATAATTCAAATATTTTATCAAGCTAGAATTTATTTATATTTACCATTTTCACATTGAATTATTGTTTATTAGATGTTAATATATTCAATATGATTCTTCTCCATCACCAAATTTCTTGTTTCTTCGTCAGTAAGCCACAGAGTTAAAAGATTATAAATGAATGACAAATAAATTATATCAAAAATGGGTAATCCCTAAAATTAAATATTTAAGATCAAAGTTATTTTTGTTCACCATAATCACATTGTATTATAGTATAATAGATGTAAAAAACTTCTATATTTTTCTTCTTCTCCATCACCAAAATTTTGATTTCTTAACCTCTAAGAAACTAATTTAAGAGACTACAAATGAATGACCCATAACTTATATATACGCATAACAATTAAAATTAAATAATAAAGCTCAATATTTTTTATATTCATCGAATTCAAATTGACTTATGGTATATTACATCTAAAAATATTCAACATGTTTCTTCTCCATCCCAAAGTTTTTGGTTTTTTATCAGTATTCAAAAACATAATAGAATATAGTAGATGTAAAAAATTAATTTATATTTTATTTTTCTACTCCACATAATTTTAGGTTTTTCCCCACTAAAAAACAAAGATAAAAGGCTATAATCCATGATATAATTTTATATAAAATAGGTAATAATTCAAACATTTAATCAAGCTAGAATTTATTTATATTTACCATTTTCACATTGAATTATTGTTTATTAGATTTAATATATTCAATACGATTCTTCTCCATCTACAAATTTCTTGTTTCTTCGTCAGTAAGCCACAGAGTTAAAAGACTATAAATGAATGAGAAATAAATTATATCAAAAATGGGTAATCCCTAAAATTAAATATTTAAGATCAATGTTATTTGTGTTCACCATAATCACATTGTATTATAGTATAATAGATGTAAAAAACTTCTATATTTTTCTTCTTCTCCATCACCAAAATTTTGGTTTCTTAACCTCTAAGAAACTAATTTAAGACACTACAAATGAATGACCCATAACTTATACATACGCATAACAATTAAAATTAAATAATAAAGCTCAATATTTTTTATATTCATCGAATTCAAATTGACTTATGGTATATTACATCTAAAAATATTCAATATGTTTCTTCTCCATTCCAAAGTTTTTGGTTTTTTATCACTATTCAAAAAACATAATAGAATATAGTAGATGTAAAAAATTAGTTTATATTTTATTTTTCTACTCCACATAATTTTAGGTTTTTCCCCACTAAAAAACAAAGATAAAAGGCTATAATCCATGATATATTTTTATATAAAATAGGTAATAATTCAAATTTTTAATCAAGCTAGAATTTATTTATATTTACCATTTTCACATTGAATTATTGTTTATTAGATGTTAATATATTCAAAAGGATTCTTCTTCATCACCAAGTTTCTTGTTTCTTCGTCAGTAAGCCACAGAGTTAAAAGACTATAAATGAATGACAAATAAATTATATCAAAAATGGGTAATCCCTAAAATTAAATATTTAAGATCAATGTTATTTGTTTTCACCATAATCACATTATATTATAGTATAATAGATGTAAAAAACTTCTATATTTTTCTTCTTCTCCATCACCAAAATTTTGGTTTCTTAACCTCTAAGAAACTAATTTAAGACACTGCAAATGAATGACCCATAACTTATATATACGCATAACAATTAAAATTAAATAATAAAGCTCAATATTTTTTATATTCATCGAATTCAAATTGACTTATGGTAAATTACATCTAAAAATATTCAATATGTTTCTTCTCCATCCAAAAGTTTTTGGTTTTTTATCAGTATTCAAAAACATAATAGAATATAGTAGATGTAAAAAATTAATTTATATTTTATTTTTCTACTCCACATAATTTTAGGTTTTTCCCCACTAAAAAACAAAGATAAAAGGCTATAATCCATGATATAATTTTATATAAAATAGGTAATAATTCAAATATTTTATCAAGCTAGAATTTATTTATATTTACCATTTTCACATTGAATTATTGTTTATTAGATGTTAATATATTCAATATGATTCTTCTCCATCACCAAATTTCTTGTTTCTTCGTCAGTAAGCCACAGAGTTAAAAGATTATAAATGAATGACAAATAAATTATATCAAAAATGGGTAATCCCTAAAATTAAATATTTAAGATCAAAGTTATTTTTGTTCACCATAATCACATTGTATTATAGTATAATAGATGTAAAAAACTTCTATATTTTTCTTCTTCTCCATCACCAAAATTTTGGTTTCTTAACCTCTAAGAAACTAATTTAAGACACTACAAATGAATGACCCATAACTTATACATACGCATAACAATTAAAATTAAATAATAAAGCTCAATATTTTTTATATTCATCGAATTCAAATTAACTTATGGTATATTACATCTAAAAATATTCAATATGTTTCTTCTCCATTCCAAAGTTTTTGGTTTTTTATCAGTATTCAAAAAACATAATAGAATATAGTAGATGTAAAAAATTAATTTATATTTTATTTTTCTACTCCACATAATTTTAGGTTTTTCCCCACTAAAAAACAAAGATAAAAGGCTATAATCCATGATATAATTTTATATAAAATAGGTAATAATTCAAATTTTTAATCAAGCTAGAATTTATTTATATTTACCATTTTCACATTGAATTATGGTTTATTAGATGTTAATATATTCAATATGATTCTTCTCCATCACCAAATTTCTTGTTTCTTCGTCAGTAAGCCACAGAGTTAAAAGACTATAAATGAATGACAAATAAATTATATCAAAAATGGGTAATCCCTAAAATTAAATATTTAAGATCACTGTTATTTGGGTTCACCATAATCACATTGTATTATAGTATAATAGATGTAAAAAACTTCTATATTTTTCTTCTTCTCCATCACCAAAATTTTGATTTCTTAACCTCTAAGAAACTAATTTAAGAGACTACAAATGAATGACCCATAATTTATACATATGCATAACAATTAAAATTAACTAATAAAGCTCAATATTTTTTATATTCATCGAATTCAAATTGACTTATGGTATATTACATCTAAAAATATTCAACATGTTTCTTCTCCATCCCAAAGTTTTTGGTTTTTTATCAGTATTCAAAAACATAATAGAATATAGTAGATGTAAAAAATTAATTTATATTTTATTTTTCTACTCCACATAATTTTAGGTTTTTCCCCACTAAAAAACAAAGATAAAAGGCTATAATCCATGATATAATTTTATATAAAATAGGTAATAATTCAAACATTTAATCAAGCTAGAATTTATTTATATTTACCATTTTCACATTGAATTATTGTTTATTAGATTTAATATATTCAATACGATTCTTCTCCATCTACAAATTTCTTGTTTCTTCGTCAGTAAGCCACAGAGTTAAAAGACTATAAATGAATGAGAAATAAATTATATCAAAAATGGGTAATCCCTAAAATTAAATATTTAAGATCAATGTTATTTGTGTTCAACATAATCACATTGTATTATAGTATAATAGATGTAAAAAACTTCTATATTTTTCTTCGTCTCCATCACCAAAATTTTGGTTTCTTAACCTCTAAGAAACTAATTTAAGACAATACAAATGAATGACCCATAACTTATACATACGCATAACAATTAAAATTAAATAATAAAGCTCAATATTTTTTATATTCATCGAATTCAAATTGACTTATGGTATATTACATCTAAAAATATTCAATATGTTTCTTCTCCATTCCAAAGTTTTTGGTTTTTTATCACTATTCAAAAAACATAATAGAATATAGTAGATGTAAAAAATTAGTTTATATTTTATTTTTCTACTCCACATAATTTTAGGTTTTTCCCCACTAAAAAACAAAGATAAAAGGCTATAATCCATGATATATTTTTATATAAAATAGGTAATAATTCAAATTTTTAATCAAGCTAGAATTTATTTATATTTACCATTTTCACATTGAATTATTGTTTATTAGATGTTAATATATTCAATAGGATTCTTCTTCATCACCAAGTTTCTTGTTTCTTCGTCAGTAAGCCACAGAGTTAAAAGACTATAAATGAATGACAAATAAATTATATCAAAAATGGGTAATCCCTAAAATTAAATATTTAAGATCAATGTTATTTGTTTTCACCATAATCACATTGTATTATAGTATAATAGATGTAAAAAACTTCTATATTTTTCTTCTTCTCCATCACCAAAATTTTGGTTTCTTAACCTCTAAGAAACTAATTTAAGACACTGCAAATGAATGACCCATAACTTATATATACGCATAACAATTAAAATTAAATAATAAAGCTCAATATTTTTTATATTCATCGAATTCAAATTGACTTATGGTAAATTACATCTAAAAATATTCAATATGTTTCTTCTCCATCCCAAAGTTTTTGGTTTTTTATCAGTATTCAAAAACATAATAGAATATAGTAGATGTAAAAAATTAATTTATATTTTATTTTTCTATTCCACATAATTTTAGGTTTTTCCCCACTAAAAACAAAGATAAAAGGCTATAATCCATGATATAATTTTATATAAAATAGGTAATAATTCAAATATTTTATCAAGCTAGAATTTATTTATATTTACCATTTTCACATTGAATTATTGTTTATTAGATGTTAATATATTCAATATGATTCTTCTCCATCACCAAATTTCTTGTTTCTTCGTCAGTAAGCCACAGAG
The DNA here is from genome assembly GCA_963859935.3 of Lathyrus sativus. Taxonomy (NCBI): domain Eukaryota; kingdom Viridiplantae; phylum Streptophyta; class Magnoliopsida; order Fabales; family Fabaceae; genus Lathyrus; species Lathyrus sativus. Next base: position 87,296 of record CAWUDS030000414.1, on the reverse strand, counting down.
TTAAAAGATTATAAATGAATGACAAATAAATTATATCAAAAATGGGTAATCCCTAAAATTAAATATTTAAGATCAAAGTTATTTTTGTTCACCATAATCACATTGTATTATAGTATAATAGATGTAAAAAACTTCTATATTTTTCTTCTTCTCCATCACCAAAATTTTGGTTTCTTAACCTCTAAGAAACTAATTTAAGACACTACAAATGAATGACCCATAACTTATACATACGCATAACAATTAAAATTAAATAATAAAGCTCAATATTTTTTATATTCATCGAATTCAAATTAACTTATGGTATATTACATCTAAAAATATTCAATATGTTTCTTCTCCATTCCAAAGTTTTTGGTTTTTTATCAGTATTCAAAAAACATAATAGAATATAGTAGATGTAAAAAATTAATTTATATTTTATTTTTCTACTCCACATAATTTTAGGTTTTTCCCCACTAAAAAACAAAGATAAAAGGCTATAATCCATGATATAATTTTATATAAAATAGGTAATAATTCAAATTTTTAATCAAGCTAGAATTTATTTATATTTACCATTTTCACATTGAATTATGGTTTATTAGATGTTAATATATTCAATATGATTCTTCTCCATCACCAAATTTCTTGTTTCTTCGTCAGTAAGCCACAGAGTTAAAAGACTATAAATGAATGACAAATAAATTATATCAAAAATGGGTAATCCCTAAAATTAAATATTTAAGATCACTGTTATTTGGGTTCACCATAATCACATTGTATTATAGTATAATAGATGTAAAAAACTTCTATATTTTTCTTCTTCTCCATCACCAAAATTTTGATTTCTTAACCTCTAAGAAACTAATTTAAGAGACTACAAATGAATGACCCATAATTTATACATATGCATAACAATTAAAATTAACTAATAAAGCTCAATATTTTTTATATTCATCGAATTCAAATTGACTTATGGTATATTACATCTAAAAATATTCAACATGTTTCTTCTCCATCCCAAAGTTTTTGGTTTTTTATCAGTATTCAAAAACATAATAGAATATAGTAGATGTAAAAAATTAATTTATATTTTATTTTTCTACTCCACATAATTTTAGGTTTTTCCCCACTAAAAAACAAAGATAAAAGGCTATAATCCATGATATAATTTTATATAAAATAGGTAATAATTCAAACATTTAATCAAGCTAGAATTTATTTATATTTACCATTTTCACATTGAATTATTGTTTATTAGATTTAATATATTCAATACGATTCTTCTCCATCTACAAATTTCTTGTTTCTTCGTCAGTAAGCCACAGAGTTAAAAGACTATAAATGAATGAGAAATAAATTATATCAAAAATGGGTAATCCCTAAAATTAAATATTTAAGATCAATGTTATTTGTGTTCAACATAATCACATTGTATTATAGTATAATAGATGTAAAAAACTTCTATATTTTTCTTCGTCTCCATCACCAAAATTTTGGTTTCTTAACCTCTAAGAAACTAATTTAAGACAATACAAATGAATGACCCATAACTTATACATACGCATAACAATTAAAATTAAATAATAAAGCTCAATATTTTTTATATTCATCGAATTCAAATTGACTTATGGTATATTACATCTAAAAATATTCAATATGTTTCTTCTCCATTCCAAAGTTTTTGGTTTTTTATCACTATTCAAAAAACATAATAGAATATAGTAGATGTAAAAAATTAGTTTATATTTTATTTTTCTACTCCACATAATTTTAGGTTTTTCCCCACTAAAAAACAAAGATAAAAGGCTATAATCCATGATATATTTTTATATAAAATAGGTAATAATTCAAATTTTTAATCAAGCTAGAATTTATTTATATTTACCATTTTCACATTGAATTATTGTTTATTAGATGTTAATATATTCAATAGGATTCTTCTTCATCACCAAGTTTCTTGTTTCTTCGTCAGTAAGCCACAGAGTTAAAAGACTATAAATGAATGACAAATAAATTATATCAAAAATGGGTAATCCCTAAAATTAAATATTTAAGATCAATGTTATTTGTTTTCACCATAATCACATTGTATTATAGTATAATAGATGTAAAAAACTTCTATATTTTTCTTCTTCTCCATCACCAAAATTTTGGTTTCTTAACCTCTAAGAAACTAATTTAAGACACTGCAAATGAATGACCCATAACTTATATATACGCATAACAATTAAAATTAAATAATAAAGCTCAATATTTTTTATATTCATCGAATTCAAATTGACTTATGGTAAATTACATCTAAAAATATTCAATATGTTTCTTCTCCATCCCAAAGTTTTTGGTTTTTTATCAGTATTCAAAAACATAATAGAATATAGTAGATGTAAAAAATTAATTTATATTTTATTTTTCTATTCCACATAATTTTAGGTTTTTCCCCACTAAAAACAAAGATAAAAGGCTATAATCCATGATATAATTTTATATAAAATAGGTAATAATTCAAATATTTTATCAAGCTAGAATTTATTTATATTTACCATTTTCACATTGAATTATTGTTTATTAGATGTTAATATATTCAATATGATTCTTCTCCATCACCAAATTTCTTGTTTCTTCGTCAGTAAGCCACAGAGTTAAAAGATTATAAATGAATGACAAATAAATTATATCAAAAATGGGTAATCCCTAAAATTAAATATTTAAGATCAAAGTTATTTTTGTTCACCATAATCACATTGTATTATAGTATAATAGATGTAAAAAACTTCTATATTTTTCTTCTTCTCCATCACCAAAATTTTGGTTTCTTAACCTCTAAGAAACTAATTTAAGACACTACAAATGAATGACCCATAACTTATACATACGCATAACAATTAAAATTAAATAATAAAGCTCAATATTTTTTATATTCATCGAATTCAAATTAACTTATGGTATATTACATCTAAAAATATTCAATATGTTTCTTCTCCATTCCAAAGTTTTTGGTTTTTTATCAGTATTCAAAAAACATAATAGAATATAGTAGATGTAAAAAATTAATTTATATTTTATTTTTCTACTCCACATAATTTTAGGTTTTTCGCCACTAAAAAACAAAGATAAAAGGCTATAATCCATGATATAATTTTATATAAAATAGGTAATAATTCAAATTTTTAATCAAGCTAGAATTTATTTATATTTACCATTTTCACATTGAATTATGGTTTATTAGATGTTAATATATTCAATATGATTCTTCTCCATCACCAAATTTCTTGTTTCTTCGTCAGTAAGCCACAGAGTTAAAAGACTATAAATGAATGACAAATAAATTATATCAAAAATGGGTAATCCCTAAAATTAAATAGTTAAGATCACTGTTATTTGGGTTCACCATAATCACATTGTATTATAGTATAATAGATGTAAAAAACTTCTATATTTTTCTTCTTCTCCATCACCAAAATTTTGATTTCTTAACCTCTAAGAAACTAATTTAAGAGACTACAAATGAATGACCCATAATTTATACATATGCATAACAATTAAAATTAACTAATAAAGCTCAATATTTTTTATATTCATCGAATTCAAATTGACTTATGGTATATTACATCTAAAAATATTCAACATGTTTCTTCTCCATCCCAAAGTTTTTGGTTTTTTATCAGTATTCAAAAACATAATAGAATATAGTAGATGTAAAAAATTAATTTATATTTTATTTTTCTACTCCACATAATTTTAGGTTTTTCCCCACTAAAAAACAAAGATAAAAGGCTATAATCCATGATATAATTTTATATAAAATAGGTAATAATTCAAACATTTAATCAAGCTAGAATTTATTTATATTTACCATTTTCACATTGAATTATTGTTTATTAGATTTAATATATTCAATACGATTCTTCTCCATCTACAAATTTCTTGTTTCTTCGTCAGTAAGCCACAGAGTTAAAAGACTATAAATGAATGAGAAATAAATTATATCAAAAATGGGTAATCCCTAAAATTAAATATTTAAGATCAATGTTATTTGTGTTCAACATAATCACATTGTATTATAGTATAATAGATGTAAAAAACTTCTATATTTTTCTTCGTCTCCATCACCAAAATTTTGGTTTCTTAACCTCTAAGAAACTAATTTAAGACAATACAAATGAATGACCCATAACTTATACATACGCATAACAATTAAAATTAAATAATAAAGCTCAATATTTTTTATATTCATCGAATTCAAATTGACTTATGGTATATTACATCTAAAAATATTCAATATGTTTCTTCTCCATTCCAAAGTTTTTGGTTTTTTATCAGTATTCAAAAAACATAATAGAATATAGTAGATGTAAAAAATTAATTTATATTTTATTTTTCTACTCCACATAATTTTAGGTTTTTCCCCACTAAAAAACAAAGATAAAAGGCTATAATCCATGATATATTTTTATATAAAATAGGTAATAATTCAAATTTTTAATCAAGCTAGAATTTATTTATATTTACCATTTTCACATTGAATTATTGTTTATTAGATGTTAATATATTCAATAGGATTCTTCTTCATCACCAAGTTTCTTGTTTCTTCGTCAGTAAGCCACAGAGTTAAAAGACTATAAATGAATGACAAATAAATTATATCAAAAATGGGTAATCCCTAAAATTAAATATTTAAGATCAATGTTATTTGTTTTCACCATAATCACATTGTATTATAGTATAATAGATGTAAAAAACTTCTATATTTTTCTTCTTCTCCATCACCAAAATTTTGGTTTCTTAACCTCTAAGAAACTAATTTAAGACACTGCAAATGAATGACCCATAACTTATATATACGCATAACAATTAAAATTAAATAATAAAGCTCAATATATTTTATATTCATCGAATTCAAATTGACTTATGGTAAATTACATCTAAAAATATTCAATATGTTTCTTCTCCATTCCAAAGTTTTTGGTTTTTTATCAGTATTCAAAAAACATAATAGAATATAGTAGATGTAAAAAATTAATTTATATTTTATTTTTCTACTCCACATAATTTTAGGTTTTTCCCCACTAAAAAACAAAGATAAAAGGCTATAATCCATGATATAATTTTATATAAAATAGGTAGTAATTCAAATTTTTAATCAAGCTAGAATTTATTTATATTTACCATTTTCACATTGAATTATGGTTTATTAGATGTTAATATATTCAATATGATTCTTCTCCATCACCAAATTTCTTGTTTCTTCGTCAGTAAGCCACAGAGTTAAAAGACTATAAATGAATGACAAATAAATTATATCAAAAATGGGTAATCCCTAAAATTAAATATTTAAGATCAATGTTATTTGTTTTCACCATAATCACATTGTATTATAGTATAATAGATGTAAAAAACTTCTATATTTTTCTTCTTCTCCATCACCAAAATTTTGGTTTCTTAACCTCTAAGAAACTAATTTAAGACACTGCAAATGAATGACCCATAACTTATATATACGCATAACAATTAAAATTAAATAATAAAGCTCAATATATTTTATATTCATCGAATTCAAATTGACTTATGGTAAATTACATCTAAAAATATTCAATATGTTTCTTCTCCATCCCAAAGTTTTTGGTTTTTTATCAGTATTCAAAAACATAATAGAATATAGTAGATGTAAAAAATTAATTTATATTTTATTTTTCTACTCCACATAATTTTAGGTTTTTCCCCACTAAAAACAAAGATAAAAGGCTATAATCCATGATATAATTTTATATAAAATAGGTAATAATTCAAATATTTTATCAAGCTAGAATTTATTTATATTTACCATTTTCACATTGAATTATTGTTTATTAGATGTTAATATATTCAATATGATTCTTCTCCATCACCAAATTTCTTGTTTCTTCGTCAGTAAGCCACAGAGTTAAAAGATTATAAATGAATGACAAATAAATTATATCAAAAATGGGTAATCCCTAAAATTAAATATTTAAGATCAAAGTTATTTTTGTTCACCATAATCACATTGTATTATAGTATAATAGATGTAAAAAACTTCTATATTTTTCTTCTTCTCCATCACCAAAATTTTGGTTTCTTAACCTCTAAGAAACTAATTTAAGACACTACAAATGAATGACCCATAACTTATACATACGCATAACAATTAAAATTAAATAATAAAGCTCAATATTTTTTATATTCATCGAATTCAAATTAACTTATGGTATATTACATCTAAAAATATTCAATATGTTTCTTCTCCATTCCAAAGTTTTTGGTTTTTTATCAGTATTCAAAAAACATAATAGAATATAGTAGATGTAAAAAATTAATTTATATTTTATTTTTCTACTCCACATAATTTTAGGTTTTTCCCCACTAAAAAACAAAGATAAAAGGCTATAATCCATGATATAATTTTATATAAAATAGGTAATAATTCAAATTTTTAATCAAGCTAGAATTTATTTATATTTACCATTTTCACATTGAATTATGGTTTATTAGATGTTAATATATTCAATATGATTCTTCTCCATCACCAAATTTCTTGTTTCTTCGTCAGTAAGCCACAGAGTTAAAAGACTATAAATGAATGACAAATAAATTATATCAAAAATGGGTAATCCCTAAAATTAAATAGTTAAGATCACTGTTATTTGGGTTCACCATAATCACATTGTATTATAGTATAATAGATGTAAAAAACTTCTATATTTTTCTTCTTCTCCATCACCAAAATTTTGATTTCTTAACCTCTAAGAAACTAATTTAAGAGACTACAAATGAATGACCCATAATTTATACATATGCATAACAATTAAAATTAACTAATAAAGCTCAATATTTTTTATATTCATCGAATTCAAATTGACTTATGGTATATTACATCTAAAAATATTCAACATGTTTCTTCTCCATCCCAAAGTTTTTGGTTTTTTATCAGTATTCAAAAACATAATAGAATATAGTAGATGTAAAAAATTAATTTATATTTTATTTTTCTACTCCACATAATTTTAGGTTTTTCCCCACTAAAAAACAAAGATAAAAGGCTATAATCCATGATATAATTTTATATAAAATAGGTAATAATTCAAACATTTAATCAAGCTAGAATTTATTTATATTTACCATTTTCACATTGAATTATTGTTTATTAGATTTAATATATTCAATACGATTCTTCTCCATCTACAAATTTCTTGTTTCTTCGTCAGTAAGCCACAGAGTTAAAAGACTATAAATGAATGAGAAATAAATTATATCAAAAATGGGTAATCCCTAAAATTAAATATTTAAGATCAATGTTATTTGTGTTCAACATAATCACATTGTATTATAGTATAATAGATGTAAAAAACTTCTATATTTTTCTTCGTCTCCATCACCAAAATTTTGGTTTCTTAACCTCTAAGAAACTAATTTAAGACAATACAAATGAATGACCCATAACTTATACATACGCATAACAATTAAAATTAAATAATAAAGCTCAATATTTTTTATATTCATCGAATTCAAATTGACTTATGGTATATTACATCTAAAAATATTCAATATGTTTCTTCTCCATTCCAAAGTTTTTGGTTTTTTATCAGTATTCAAAAAACATAATAGAATATAGTAGATGTAAAAAATTAATTTATATTTTATTTTTCTACTCCACATAATTTTAGGTTTTTCCCCACTAAAAAACAAAGATAAAAGGCTATAATCCATGATATATTTTTATATAAAATAGGTAATAATTCAAATTTTTAATCAAGCTAGAATTTATTTATATTTACCATTTTCACATTGAATTATTGTTTATTAGATGTTAATATATTCAATAGGATTCTTCTTCATCACCAAGTTTCTTGTTTCTTCGTCAGTAAGCCACAGAGTTAAAAGACTATAAATGAATGACAAATAAATTATATCAAAAATGGGTAATCCCTAAAATTAAATATTTAAGATCAATGTTATTTGTTTTCACCATAATCACATTGTATTATAGTATAATAGATGTAAAAAACTTCTATATTTTTCTTCTTCTCCATCACCAAAATTTTGGTTTCTTAACCTCTAAGAAACTAATTTAAGACACTGCAAATGAATGACCCATAACTTATATATACGCATAACAATTAAAATTAAATAATAAAGCTCAATATATTTTATATTCATCGAATTCAAATTGACTTATGGTAAATTACATCTAAAAATATTCAATATGTTTCTTCTCCATTCCAAAGTTTTTGGTTTTTTATCAGTATTCAAAAAACATAATAGAATATAGTAGATGTAAAAAATTAATTTATATTTTATTTTTCTACTCCACATAATTTTAGGTTTTTCCCCACTAAAAAACAAAGATAAAAGGCTATAATCCATGATATAATTTTATATAAAATAGGTAGTAATTCAAATTTTTAATCAAGCTAGAATTTATTTATATTTACCATTTTCACATTGAATTATGGTTTATTAGATGTTAATATATTCAATATGATTCTTCTCCATCACCAAATTTCTTGTTTCTTCGTCAGTAAGCCACAGAGTTAAAAGACTATAAATGAATGACAAATAAATTATATCAAAAATGGGTAATCCCTAAAATTAAATATTTAAGATCAATGTTATTTGTTTTCACCATAATCACATTGTATTATAGTATAATAGATGTAAAAAACTTCTATATTTTTCTTCTTCTCCATCACCAAAATTTTGGTTTCTTAACCTCTAAGAAACTAATTTAAGACACTGCAAATGAATGACCCATAACTTATATATACGCATAACAATTAAAATTAAATAATAAAGCTCAATATATTTTATATTCATCGAATTCAAATTGACTTATGGTAAATTACATCTAAAAATATTCAATATGTTTCTTCTCCATCCCAAAGTTTTTGGTTTTTTATCAGTATTCAAAAACATAATAGAATATAGTAGATGTAAAAAATTAATTTATATTTTATTTTTCTACTCCACATAATTTTAGGTTTTTCCCCACTAAAAACAAAGATAAAAGGCTATAATCCATGATATAATTTTATATAAAATAGGTAATAATTCAAATATTTTATCAAGCTAGAATTTATTTATATTTACCATTTTCACATTGAATTATTGTTTATTAGATGTTAATATATTCAATATGATTCTTCTCCATCACCAAATTTCTTGTTTCTTCGTCAGTAAGCCACAGAGTTAAAAGATTATAAATGAATGACAAATAAATTATATCAAAAATGGGTAATCCCTAAAATTAAATATTTAAGATCAAAGTTATTTTTGTTCACCATAATCACATTGTATTATAGTATAATAGATGTAAAAAACTTCTATATTTTTCTTCTTCTCCATCACCAAAATTTTGGTTTCTTAACCTCTAAGAAACTAATTTAAGACACTACAAATGAATGACCCATAACTTATACATACGCATAACAATTAAAATTAAATAATAAAGCTCAATATTTTTTATATTCATCGAATTCAAATTGACTTATGGTATATTACATCTAAAAATATTCAATATGTTTCTTCTCCATTCCAAAGTTTTTGGTTTTTTATCAGTATTCAAAAAACATAATAGAATATAGTAGATGTAAAAAATTAATTTATATTTTATTTTTCTACTCCACATAATTTTAGGTTTTTCCCCACTAAAAAACAAAGATAAAAGGTTATAATCCATGATATATTTTTATATAAAATAGGTAATAATTCAAATTTTTAATCAAGCTAGAATTTATTTATATTTACCATTTTCACATTGAATTATTGTTTATTAGATGTTAATATATTCAATAGGATTCTTCTTCATCACCAAGTTTCTTGTTTCTTCGTCAGTAAGCCACAGAGTTAAAAGACTATAAATGAATGACAAATAAATTATATCAAAAATGGGTAATCCCTAAAATTAAATAGTTAAGATCAAAGTTATTTTTGTTCACCATAATCACATTGTATTATAGTATAATAGATGTAAAAAACTTCTATATTTTTCTTCTTCTCCATCACCAAAATTTTGGTTTCTTAACCTCTAAGAAACTAATTTAAGACACTACAAATGAATGACCCATAACTTATACATACGCATAACAATTAAAATTAAATAATAAAGCTCAATATTTTTTATATTCATCGAATTCAAATTGACTTATGGTATATTACATCTAAAAATATTCAATATGTTTCTTCTCCATTCCAAAGTTTTTGGTTTTTTATCAGTATTCAAAAAACATAATAGAATATAGTAGATGTAAAAAATTAATTTATATTTTATTTTTCTACTCCACATAATTTTAGGTTTTTCCCCACTAAAAAACAAAGATAAAAGGCTATAATCCATGATATAATTTTATATAAAATAGGTAATAATTCAAATTTTTAATCAAGCTAGAATTTATTTATATTTACCATTTTCACATTGAATTATTGTTTATTAGATGTTAATATATTCAATATGATTCTTCTCCATCACCAAATTTCTTGTTTCTTCGTCAGTAAGCCACAGAGTTAAAAGACTATAAATGAATGACAAATAAATTATATCAAAAATGGGTAATCCCTAAAATTAAATATTTAAGATCAATGTTATTTGTTTTCACCATAATCACATTGTATTATAGTATAATAGATGTAAAAAACTTCTATATTTTTCTTCTTCTCCATCACCAAAATTTTGGTTTCTTAACCTCTAAGAAACTAATTTAAGACACTGCAAATGAATGACCCATAACTTATATATACGCATAACAATTAAAATTAAATAATAAAGCTCAATATATTTTATATTCATCGAATTCAAATTGACTTATGGTAAATTACATCTAAAAATATTCAATATGTTTCTTCTCCATCCCAAAGTTTTTGGTTTTTTATCAGTATTCAAAAACATAATAGAATATAGTAGATGTAAAAAATTAATTTATATTTTATTTTTCTACTCCACATAATTTTAGGTTTTTCCCCACTAAAAACAAAGATAAAAGGCTATAATCCATGATATAATTTTATATAAAATAGGTAGTAATTCAAATATTTTATCAAGCTAGAATTTATTTATATTTACCATTTTCACATTGAATTATTGTTTATTAGATGTTAATATATTCAATATGATTCTTCTCCATCACCAAATTTCTTGTTTCTTCGTCAGTAAGCCACAGAGTTAAAAGATTATAAATGAATGACAAATAAATTATATCAAAAATGGGTAATCCCTAAAATTAAATATTTAAGATCAAAGTTATTTTTGTTCACCATAATCACATTGTATTATAGTATAATAGATGTAAAAAACTTCTATATTTTTCTTCTTCTCCATCACCAAAATTTTGGTTTCTTAACCTCTAAGAAACTAATTTAAGACACTACAAATGAATGACCCATAACTTATACATACGCATAACAATTAAAATTAAATAATAAAGCTCAATATTTTTTATATTCATCGAATTCAAATTGACTTATGGTATATTACATCTAAAAATATTCAATATGTTTCTTCTCCATTCCAAAGTTTTTGGTTTTTTATCAGTATTCAAAAAACATAATAGAATATAGTAGATGTAAAAAATTAATTTATATTTTATTTTTCTACTCCACATAATTTTAGGTTTTTCCCCACTAAAAAACAAAGATAAAAGGTTATAATCCATGATATATTTTTATATAAAATATGTAATAATTCAAATTTTTAATCAAGCTAGAATTTATTTATATTTACCATTTTCACATTGAATTATTGTTTATTAGATGTTAATATATTCAATAGGATTCTTCTTCATCACCAAGTTTCTTGTTTCTTCGTCAGTAAGCCACAGAGTTAAAAGACTATAAATGAATGACAAATAAATTATATCAAAAATGGGTAATCCCTAAAATTAAATAGTTAAGATCAAAGTTATTTTTGTTCACCATAATCACATTGTATTATAGTATAATAGATGTAAAAAACTTCTATATTTTTCTTCTTCTCCATCACCAAAATTTTGGTTTCTTAACCTCTAAGAAACTAATTTAAGACACTACAAATGAATGACCCATAACTTATACATACGCATAACAATTAAAATTAAATAATAAAGCTCAATATTTTTTATATTCATCGAATTCAAATTGACTTATGGTATATTACATCTAAAAATATTCAATATGTTTCTTCTCCATTCCAAAGTTTTTGGTTTTTTATCAGTATTCAAAAAACATAATAGAATATAGTAGATGTAAAAAATTAATTTATATTTTATTTTTCTACTCCACATAATTTTAGGTTTTTCCCCACTAAAAAACAAAGATAAAAGGCTATAATCCATGATATAATTTTATATAAAATAGGTAGTAATTCAAATTTTTAATCAAGCTAGAATTTATTTATATTTACCATTTTCACATTGAATTATGGTTTATTAGATGTTAATATATTCAATATGATTCTTCTCCATCACCAAATTTCTTGTTTCTTCGTCAGTAAGCCACAGAGTTAAAAGACTATAAATGAATGACAAATAAATTATATCAAAAATGGGTAATCCCTAAAATTAAATATTTAAGATCAATGTTATTTGTTTTCACCATAATCACATTGTATTATAGTATAATAGATGTAAAAAACTTCTATATTTTTCTTCTTCTCCATCACCAAAATTTTGGTTTCTTAACCTCTAAGAAACTAATTTAAGACACT
>CAWUDS030000414.1:50099-74123 GCA_963859935.3 Lathyrus sativus | reverse complement strand
AAAAATAAAATATTATTAATTTTTCACATCTACTATAGTCTATGATGTTTTTAGCTTAGTGATAAAAAAATTTAAAACTTTGGGATGGTGAAGAAAAATATTGAATATTTTTAGTTGTAATACACCATAAGTCGATGTGAATATGACGAATATAAACAATACTGAGCTTTATTAATTAATTTTAATTGTTATGCATATGTATAATTTATTAGGCTTTCATTTTTTGTCTCTTAACATAGTTTGTTAGAGGTGAAGAAACCAAATTTTGGTGATTGGGATGAAGAAAAATATAGAAATTGTTTACATCTATTATACCATAATACAATGTGATTATAGTTAATACAAATATAATTGAGCCTAAATATTTAAGTTTATTGATTACCCATGTAGATGTAAGTTATTTGTCATTCATTTACTGTCTTTTGACTCTGTGGCTTAGTGACGAAGAAACATGAAATTTGGTGATGGAGACGAAACATATTGACTATATTTACATCTAGCTTACTATAATTCAATGTGAAAATGGTAAATATCAATAAATTCCAACTTGATTATTTATTTTAATTATTAACTGTTTAATGTAAAAAATATGTCATGGATTATAGTCTTTTAACTTTGTTTTTTAGTGGGGAAAAACCAATAATTTTGTGATGTAGTAGAAAAATAAAATATTATAAATTTTTCACATCTACTATAGTCTATTATGTTTTTAGCTTAGTGATAAAAAAATTTAAAACTTTAGGATAGTGAAGAAAAATATTGAATATTTTTAGATGTAATATACCATAAGTCGATATGAATATGTCGAATATAAACAATACTGAGCATGATTATTTAATTTTAATTGTTATGCGTATGTATAAATTATGGGGCATTCAGTTTTTTTTCTCTTAACATAGTTTGTTAGAGGTGAAGAAACCAAATTTTTGGTGATGGAGAAGAAGAAAAATATAGAAATTGTTTACATCTATTATACCATAATAGAATGTGATTATAGTGAATACAAATAACATTGAGCTTAAAATATTTAAGTTTATTGATTACTCATGTAGATATAATTTATTTGTCATTCAATTATTGTCTTTTGACTCTGTGGCTTAGTGACGAAGAAACATGAAATTTGGTGATGGAGAAGAAACATATTGACTATATTTACATCTAGCTTACCATAATTCAATGTGAAAATGGTAAATATCAATAAATTCCAACTTGATTATTTATTTTAATTATTAGCTGTTTAATGTAAAAAATATGTCATGGATTATAGTCTTTTAACTTTGTTTTTTAGTGGGGAAAAACCAATAATTTTGTGATGTAGTAGAAAAATAAAATATTATTAATTTTTCACATCTACTATAGTCTATCATGTTTTTAGCTTATTGATAAAAAAATTTAAAACTTTGGGAAGGGGAAGAAAAATATTGAACATTTTTAGTTGTAATATACCATAAGTCGATGTGAATATGACGAATATAAACAATACTGAGCTTGATTATTTAATTTTAATTTTTATGCGTATGTATAATTTATGGGGCATTCATTTTTTGTCTCTTAACATAGTTTGTTAGAGGTGAAGAAACCAAAGTTTTTGTCATGGAGAAGAAGAAAAATATAGAAATTGTTTACATCTATTATACCATAATACAATGTGATTATAGTGAATACAAATAACCTTGAGCTTAAATATTTAAGGTTATTGATTACCCATGTAGATGTAATTTATTTGTCATTCAATTACTGTCTTTTGACTCTGTGGCTTAGTGACGAAGAAACATGAAATCTGGTGATGGAGAAGAAACATATTGACTATATTTACATCTAGCTTACCATAATTCAATGTGAAAATGGTAAATATTAATAAATTCCAGCTTGATTATTTATTTTAATTATTACCTATTTTATGTAAAAAAATATGTCATGGATTAAAGTCTTTTAACTTTGTTTTTTAGTGGAGAAAAACCAAAAAATTTGTGATGTAGTAGAAAAATAAAATATTATTAATTTTTCACATCTACTATAGTCTATCATGTTTTTAGCTTATTGATAAAAAAATTTAAAACTTTGGGAAGGGGAAGAAAAATATTGAACATTTTTAGTTGTAATATACCATAAGTCGATGTGAATATGACGAATATAAACAATACTGAGCTTGATTATTTAATTTTAATTTTTATGCGTATGTATAATTTATGGGGCATTCATTTTTTGTCTCTTAACATAGTTTGTTAGAGGTGAAGAAACCAAAGTTTTTGTCTTGGAGAAGAAGAAAAATATAGAAATTGTTTACATCTATTATACCATAATACAATGTGATTATAGTGAATACAAATAACCTTGAGCTTAAATATTTAAGGTTATTGATTACCCATGTAGATGTAATTTATTTGTCATTCAATTACTGTCTTTTGACTCTGTGGCTTAGTGACGAAGAAACATGAAATCTGGTGATGGAGAAGAAACATATTGACTATATTTACATCTAGCTTACCATAATTCAATGTGAAAATGGTAAATATTAATAAATTCCAGCTTGATTATTTATTTTAATTAATACCTATTTTATGTAAAAAAATATGTCATGGATTAAAGTCTTTTAACTTTGTTTTTTAGTGGAGAAAAACTAAAAAATTTGTGATGTAGTAGAAAAATAAAATATTATTAATTTTTCACATCTACTATACTCTATCATGTTTTTAGCTTATTGATAAAAAAATTTAAAACTTTGGGAAGGGGAAGAAAAATATTGAACATTTTTAGTTGTAATATACCATAAGTCGATGTGAATATGACGAATATAAACAATACTGAGCTTGATTATTTAATTTTAATTTTTATGCGTATGTATAATTTATGGGGCATTCATTTTTTGTCTCTTAACATAGTTTGTTAGAGGTGAAGAAACCAAAGTTTTTGTCTTGGAGAAGAAGAAAAATATAGAAATTGTTTACATCTATTATACCATAATACAATGTGATTATAGTGAATACAAATAACCTTGAGCTTAAATATTTAAGGTTATTGATTACCCATGTAGATGTAATTTATTTGTCATTCAATTACTGTCTTTTGACTCTGTGGCTTAGTGACGAAGAAACATGAAATCTGGTGATGGAGAAGAAACATATTGACTATATTTACATCTAGCTTACCATAATTCAATGTGAAAATGGTAAATATTAATAAATTCCAACTTGATTATTTATTTTAATTATTACCTATTTTATGTAAAAAAATATGTCATGGATTATAGTCTTTTAACTTTGTTTTTTAGTGGAGAAAAACCAAAAAATTTGTGATGTAGTAGAAAAATAAAATATTATTAATTTTTCACATCTACTATAGTCTATCATGTTTTTAGCTTATTGATAAAAAAATTTAAAACTTTGGGAAGGGGAAGAAAAATATTGAATATTTTTAGTTGTAATATACCATAAGTCGATGTGAATATGACGAATATAAACAATACTGAGCTTGATTATTTAATTTTAATTTTTATGCGTATGTATAATTTATGGGGCATTCATTTTTTGTCTCTTAACATAGTTTGTTAGAGGTGAAGAAACCAAAGTTTTTGTCATGGAGAAGAAGAAAAATATAGAAATTGTTTACATCTATTATACCATAATACAATGTGATTATAGTGAATACAAATAACCTTGAGCTTAAATATTTAAGGTTATTGATTACCCATGTAGATTTAATTTATTTGTCATTCAATTACTGTCTTTTGACTCTGTGGCTTAGTGACGAAGAAACATGAAATTTGGTGATGGAGAAGAAACATATTGACTATATTTACATCTAGCTTACCATAATTCAAGTGAAAATGGTAAATATCAATAAATTACAGCTTGATTATTTATTTTATTTATTACCTATTTTATGTAAAAAATATGTCATGGATTATAGTCTTTTAACTTTGTTTTTTAGTGGAGAAAAACCAAAAAATTTGTGATGTAGTAGAAAAATAAAATATTATTAATTTTTCACATCTACTATAGTCTATTATGTTGTTAGCTTATTGGTAAAAAAATTTAAAACTTTGGGATGGGGAAGAAAAATATTGAATATTTTTAGTTGTAATATACCATAAGTCGATGTGAATATGACGAATATAAACAATACTGAGCTTGATTATTTAATTTTAATTTTTATGCGTATGTATAATTTATGGGGCATTCATTTTTTGTCTCTTAACATAGTTTGTTAGAGGTGAAGAAACCAAAGTTTTTGTCATGGAGAAGAAGAAAAATATAGAAATTGTTTACATCTATTATACCATAATACAATGTGATTATAGTGAATACAAATAACCTTGAGCTTAAATATTTAAGGTTATTGATTACCCATGTAGATGTAATTTATTTGTCATTCATTTACTGTCTTTTGACTCTGTGGCTTAGTGACGAAGAAACATGAAATTTGGGGATGGAGAAGAAACATATTGACTATATTTACATCTAGCTTACCATAATTCAAGTGAAAATGGTCAATATCAATAAATTACAGCTTGATTATTTATTTTAATTATTACCTATTTTATGTAAAAAAATATGTCATGGATTATAGTCTTTTAACTTTGTTTTTTAGTGGGGAAAAACAAAAAATTTTGTGATGTAGTAGAAAAATAAAATATTATTAATTTTTCACATCTACTATAGTCTATGATGTTTTTATCTTAGTGATAAAAAAATTTAAAACTTTGGGATGGTGAAGAAAAATATTGAATATTTTTAGTTGTAATATACCATAAGTCGATGTGAATATGACGAATATAAACAATATTGAGCTTGATTAATTAATTTTAATTGTTATGCGTATGTATAATTTATGGGGCTTTCATTTTTTGTCTCTTAACATAGTTTGTTAGAGGTGAAGAAACCAAATTTTGGTGATTGGGATGACGAAAAATATAGAAATTGTTTACATCTATTATACCATAATACAATGTGATTATAGTTAATACAAATATAATTGAGCCTAAATATTTAAGTTTATTGATTACCCATGTAGATGTAAGTTATTTGTCATTCATTTACTGTCTTTTGACTCTGTGGCTTAGTGACGAAGAAACATGAAATTTGGTGATGGAGACGAAACATATTGACTATATTTACATCTAGCTTACTATAATTCAATGTGAAAATGGTAAATATTAATAAATTCCAGCTTGATTATTTATTTTAATTATTACCTGTTTAATGTAAAAAATATGTCAGGGATTATAGTCTTTTAACTTTGTTTTTTAGTGGGGAAAAACCAATAATTTTGTGATGTAGTAGAAAAATAAAATATTATTAATTTTTCACATCTACTATAGTCTATTATGTTTTTAGCTTAGTGATAAAAAATTTTAAAACTTTAGGATGGTGAAGAAAAATATTGAATATTCTTAGATGTAATATACCATAAGTCGATATGAATATGACGAATATAAACAATACTGAGCATGATTATTTAATTTTAATTGTTATGCGTATGTATAAATTATGGGGCATTCAATTTTTTTTCTCTTAACATAGTTTGTTAGAGGTGAAGAAACCAAATTTTTGGTGATGGAGAAGAAGAAAAATATAGAAATTGTTTACATGTATTATACCATAATACAATGTGATTATAGTGAATACAAATAACATTTAGCTTAAATATTTAAGCATAATAGATTATACCATAATTTATGTATAATTTAATTTTAATACAAATATAATTGAGCCTAAATATTTAAGTTTATTGATTACCCATGTAGATGTAATTTATTTGTCATTCATTTACTGTCTTTTAACTCTGTCGCTTAGTGACGAAGAAACATGAAATTTGGTGATGGAGAAGAAACATATTGACTATATTTACATCTAGCTTACCATAATTCAATGTGAAAATGGTAAATATCAATAAATTCAAGCTTGATTATTTATTTTAATTATTACCTATTTTATGTAAAAAATATGTCATGGATTATAGTCTTTTAAATTTGTTTTTTAGTGGGGAAAAACCAAAAATTTTGTGATGTAGTAGAAAAATAAAATATTATTAATTTTTCACATCTACTATAGTCTATGATGTTTTTAGCTTAGTGATAAAAAAATTTAAAACTTTGGGATGGTGAAGAAAAATATTGAATATTTTTAGTTGTAATATACCATAAGTCGATGTGAATATGACGAATATAAACAATACTGAGCTTGATTAATTAATTTTAATTGTTATGCATATGTATAATTTATTGGGCTTTCATTTTTTGTCTCTTAACATAGTTTGTTAGAGGTGAAGAAACCAAATTTTGGTGATTGGGATGAAGAAAAATATAGAAATTGTTTACATCTATTATACCATAATACAATGTGATTATAGTTAATACAAATATAATTGAGCCTAAATATTTAAGTTTATTCATTACCCATGTAGATGTAAGTTATTTTTCATTCATTTACTGTCTTTTGACTCTGTGGCTTAGTGACGAAGAAACATGAAATTTGGTGATGGAGACGAAACATATTGACTATATTTACATCTAGCTTACTATAATTCAATGTGAAAATGGTAAATATCAATAAATTCCAACTTGATTATTTATTTTAATTATTAGCTGTTTAATGTAAAAAATATGTCATGGATTATAGTCTTTTAACTTTGTTTTTTAGTGGGGAAAAACCAATAATTTTGTGATGTAGTAGAAAAATAAAATATTATTAATTTTTCACATCTACTATAGTCTATTATGTTTTTAGCTTAGTGATAAAAAAATTTAAAACTTTAGGATGGTGAAGAAAAATATTGAATATTTTTAGATGTAATATACCATAAGTCGATATGAATATGACGAATATAAACAATACTGAGCATGATTATTTAATTTTAATTGTTATGCGTATGTATAAATTATGGGGCATTCAGTTTTTTTTCTCTTAACATAGTTTGTTAGAGGTGAAGAAACCAAATTTTTGGTGATGGAGAAGAAGAAAAATATAGAAATTGTTTACATCTATTATACCATAATACAATGTGATTATAGTGAATACAAATAACATTGAGCTTAAATATTTAAGTTTATTGATTACTCATGTAGATATAATTTATTTGTCATTCAATTATTGTCTTTTGACTCTGTGGCTTAGTGACGAAGAAACATGAAATTTGGTGATGGAGAAGAAACATATTGACTATATTTACATCTAGCTTACCATAATTCAATGTGAAAATGGTAAATATTAATAAATTCCAGCTTGATTATTTATTTTAATTATTACCTATTTTATGTAAAAAATAAGTCATGGATTATAGTCTTTTAACTTTGTTTTTTAGTGGGGAAAAACCAAAAATTTTGTGATGTAGTAGAAAAATAAAATATTATTAATTTTTCACATCTACTATAGTCTATTATGTTTTTAACTTAGTGATAAAAAAATTTAAAACTTTAGGATGGTGAAGAAAAATATTGAATATTTTTAGTGTTAATATACCATAAGTCGATGTGAATATGACGAATATAAACAATACTGAGCTTGATTATTTAATTTTAATGTTTATGCGTATGTATAAATTATGGGGCATTCAAATTTTTTTCTCTTAACATAGTTTGTTAGAGGTGAAGAAACCAAATTTTTGGTGATGGAGAAGACGAAAAATATAGAAATTGTTTACATCTATTATACCATAATACAATGTGATTATAGTGAATACAAATAACCTTGAGCTTAAATATTTAAGGTTATTGATTACCCATGTAGATGTAATTTATTTGTCATTCAATTACTATCTTTTGACTCTGTGGCTTAGTGACGAAGAAACATGAAATCTGGTGATGGAGAAGAAACATATTGACTATATTTACATCTAGCTTACCATAATTCAATGTGAAAATGGTAAATATTAATAAATTCTGGCTTGATTATTTATTTTAATTATTACCTATTTTATGTAAAAAAACATGTCATGGATTATAGTCTTTTAACTTTGTTTTTTAGTGGAGAAAAACCAAAAAATTTGTGATGTAGTAGAAAAATAAAATATTATTAATTTTTCACATCTACTATAGTCTATTATGTTTTTAGCTTATTGATAAAAAAATTTAAAACTTTGGGAAGGGGAAGAAAAATATTGAATATTTTTAGTTGTAATATACCATAAGTCGATGTGAATATGACGAATATAAACAATATTGAGCTTGATTAACTAATTTTAATTGTTATGCGTATGTATAATTTATGGGGCTTTCATTTTTTGTCTCTTAACATAGTTTGTTAGAGGTGAAGAAACCAAATTTTGGTGATTGGGATGAAGAAAAATATAGAAATTGTTTACATCTATTATACCATAATACAATGTGATTATAGTTAATACAAATATAATTGAGCCTAAATATTTATGTTTATTAATTACCCATCTAGATGTAAGTTATTTGTCATTCATTTACTGTCTTTTGACTCTGTGGCTTAGTGACGAAGAAACATGAAATTTGGTGATGGAGACGAAACATATTGACTATATTTACATCTAGCTTACTATAATTCAATGTCAAAATGGTATATATCAATAAATTCCAGCTTGATTATTTATTTTAATTATTAGCTGTTTAATGTAAAAAATATGTCATGGATTATAGTCTTTTAACTTTGTTTTTTAGTGGGGAAAAACCAATAATTTTGTGATGTAGTAGAAAAATAAAATATTATTAATTTTTCACATCTACTATAGTCTATTATGTTTTTAGCTTATTGATAAAAAAATTTAAAACTTTGGGATGGGGAAGAAAAATATTGAATATTTTTAGTTGTAATATACCATAAGTCGATGTGAATATGACGAATATAAACAATACTGAGCTTGATTATTTAATTTTAATTTTTATGCGTATGTATAATTCATGGGGCATTCATTTTTTGTCTCTTAACATAGTTTGTTAGAGGTGAAGAAACCAAGGTTTTTGTGATGGAGAAGAAGAAAAATATAGAAATTGTTTACATCTATTATACCATAATACAATGTGATTATAGTGAATACAAATAACCTTGAGCTTAAATATTTAAGGTTATTGATTACCCATGTAGATGTAATTTATTTGTCATTCAATTACTGTCTTTTGACTCTGTGGCTTAGTGACGAAGAAACATGAAATTTGGTGATGGAGAAGAAACATATTGACTATATTTACATCTAGCTTACCATAATTCAAGTGAAAATGGTAAATATCAATAAATTACAGCTTGATTATTTATTTTATTTATTACCTATTTTATGTAAAAAATATGTCATGGATTATAGTCTTTTAACTTTGTTTTTTAGTGGGGAAAAACCAAAAAATTTGTGATGTAGTAGAAAAATAAAATATTATTAATTTTTCACATCTACTATAGTCTATGATGTTTTTAGCTTATTGATAAAAAAATTTAAAACTTTGGGATGGGGAAGAAAAATATTGAATATTTTTAGTTGTAATATACCATAAGTCGATGTAAATATGACGAATATAAACAATACTGAGCTTGATTATTTAATTTTAATTTTTATGCGTATGTATAATTTATGGGGCATTCATTTTTTGTCTCTTAACATAGTTTGTTAGAGGTGAAGAAACCAAAGTTTTTGTCATGGAGAAGAAGAAAAATATAGAAATTGTTTACATCTATTATACCATAATACAATGTGATTATAGTGAATACAAATAACCTTGAGCTTAAATATTTAAGGTTATTGATAACCCATGTAGATGTAATTTATTTGTCATTCATTTACTGTCTTTTGACTCTGTGGCTTAGTGACGAAGAAACATGAAATTTGGTGATAGAGAAGAAACATATTGACTATATTTACATCTAGCTTACCATAATTCAAGTGAAAATGGTCAATATCAATAAATTACAGCTTGATTATTTATTTTAATTATTACCTATTTTATGTAAAAAAATATGTCATGGATTATAGTCTTTTAACTTTATTTTTTAGTGGGGAAAAACAAAAAATTTTGTGATGTAGTAGAAAAATAAAATATTATTAATTTTCACATGTACTATAGTCTATGATATTTTTATCTTAGTGATAAAAAAATTTAAAACTTTGGGATGGTGAAGAAAAATATTGAATATTTTTAGTTGTAATATACCATAAGTCGATGTGAATATGACGAATATAAACAATATTGAGCTTGATTAATTAGTTTTAATTGTTATGCGTATGTATAATTTATGGGGCTTTCATTTTTTGTCTCTTAACATAGTTTGTTAGAGGTGAAGAAACCAAATTTTGGTGATTGGGATGAAGAAAAATATAGAAATTGTTTACATCTATTATACCATAATACAATGTGATTATAGTTAATACAAATATAATTGAGCCTAAATATTTAAGTTTATTGATTACCCATGTAGATGTAAGTTATTTGTCATTCATTTACCGTCTTTTGACTCTGTGGCTTAGTGACGAAGAAACATGAAATTTGGTGATGGACACGAAACATATTGACTATATTTACATCTAGCTTACCATAATTCAATGTGAAAATGGTAAATATCAATAAATTCCAGCTTGATTATTTATTTTAATTATTAGCTGTTTAATGTAAAAAATATGTCATGGATTATAGTCTTTTAACTTTGTTTTTTAGTGGGGAAAAACCAATAATTTTGTGATGTAGTAGAAAAATAAAATATTATTAATTTTTCACATCTACTATAGTCTATTATGTTTTTAGCTTAGTGATAAAAAAATTTAAAACTTTAGGATGGTGAAGAAAAATATTGAATATTTTTAGATGTAATATACCATAAGTCGATATGAATATGACGAATATGAACAATACTGAGCATGATTATTTAATTTTAATTGTTATGCGTATGTATAAATTATGGGGCATTCAGTTTATTTTCTCTTAACATAGTTTGTTAGAGGTGAAGAAACCAAATTTTTGGTGATGGAGAAGAAGAAAAATATAGAAATTGTTTACATCTATTATACCATAATACAATGTGATTATAGTGAATACAAATAATATTGAGCTTAAATATTTAAGTTTATTGATTACCCATGTAGATGTAATTTATTTGTCATTCAATTATTGTCTTTTGACTCTGTGGCTTAGTGACGAAGAAACATGAAATTTGGTGATGGAGAAGAAACATATTGACTATATTTACATCTAGCTTACCATAATTCAATGTGAAAATGGTAAATATTAAAAAATTCCAGCTTGATTGTTTATTTTAATTATTACCTATTTTATGTAAAAAATATGTCATGGATTATAGTCTTTTAACTTTGTTTTTTAGTGGGGAAAAACAAAAAATTTTGTGATGTAGTAGAAAAATAAAATATGATTAATTTTTCACATCTACTATAGTCTATGATGTTTTTAGCTTAGTGATAAAAAAATTTAAAACTTTGGGATGGTGAAGAAAAATATTGAATATTTTTAGTTGTAATATACCATAAGTCGATGTGAATATGACGAATATAAACAATATTGAGCTTGATTAATTAAATTTAATTGTTATGCGTATGTATAATTTATGGGGATTTCATTTTTTGTCTCTTAAAATAGTTTGTTAGAGGTGAAGAAACCAAATTTTGGTGATTGGGATGAAGAAAAATATAGAAATTGTTTACATCTATTTTACCATAATACAATGTGATTATAGTTAATACAAATATAATTGAGCCTAAATATTTAAGTTTATTGATTACCCATGTAGATGTAAGTTATTTGTCATTCATTTACTGTCTTTTGACTCTGTGGCTTAGTGACGAAGAAACATGAAATTTGGTGATGGAGACGAAACATATTAACTATATTTACATCTACCTTACTATAATTCAATGTGAAAATGGTAAATATCAATAAATTCGAGCTTGATTATTTATTTTAATTATTACCTGTTTAATGTAAAAAATATGTCATGGATTATAGTCTTTTAACTTTGTTTTTTAGTGGGGAAAAACCAATAATTTTGTGATGTAGTAGAAAAATAAAATATTATTAATTTTTCACATCTACTATAGTCTATTATGTTTTTAGCTTAGTGATAAAAAAATTTAAAACTTTAGGATGGTGAAGAAAAATATTGAATATTTTTAGTTGTAATATACCATAAGTCGATGTGAATATGACGAATATAAACAATATTGAGCTTGATTAATTAAATTTAATTGTTATGCGTATGTATAATTTATGGGGCTTTCATTTTTTGTCTCTTAACATAGTTTGTTAGAGGTGAAGAAACCAAATTTTGGTGATTGGGATGAAGAAAAATATAGAAATTGTTTACATCTATTTTACCATAATACAATGTGATTATAGTTAATACAAATATAATTGAGCCTAAATATTTAAGTTTATTGATTACCCATGTAGATGTAAGTTATTTGTCATTCATTTACTGTCTTTTGACTCTGTGGCTTAGTGACGAAGAAACATGAAATTTGGTGATGGAGACGAAACATATTAGCTATATTTACATCTACCTTACTATAATTCAATGTGAAAATGGTAAATATCAATAAATTCGAGCTTGATTATTTATTTTAATTATTACCTGTTTAATGTAAAAAATATGTCATGGATTATAGTCTTTTAACTTTGTTTTTTAGTGGGGAAAAACCAATAATTTTGTGATGTAGTAGAAAAATAAAATATTATTAATTTTTCACATCTACTATAGTCTATTATGTTTTTAGCTTAGTGATAAAAAAATTTAAAACTTTAGGATGGTGAAGAAAAATATTGAATATTTTTAGATGTAATATAGCATAAGTCGATATGAATATGACGAATATAAACAATACTGAGCATGATTATTTAATTTTAATTGTTATGCGTGTGTATAAATTATGGGGCATTCAGTTTTTTTTCTCTTAACATAGTTTGTTAGAGATGAAGAAACCAAATTTTTGGTGATGGAGAAGAAGAAAAATATAGAAATTGTTTACATCTATTATACCATAATACAATGTGATTATAGTGAATACAAATAATATTGAGCTTAAATATTTAAGTTTATTGATTACCCATGTAGATGTAATTTATTTGTCATTCAATTATTGTCTTTTGACTCTGTGGCTTAGTGACGAAGAAACATGAAATTTGGTGATGGAGAAGAAACATATTGACTATATTTACATCTAGCTTACCATAATTCAATGTGAAAATGGTAAATATTAATAAATTCCAGCTTGATTGTTTATTTTAATTATTACCTATTTTATGTAAAAAATATGTCATGGATTATAGTCTTTTAACTTTGTTTTTTAGTGGGGAAAAACCAAAAATTTTGTGATGTAGTAGAAAAATAAAATATTATTAATTTTTCACATCTACTATAGTCTATTATGTTTTTAGCTTAGTGATAAAAAAATTTAAAACTTTGGGATGGTGAAGAAAAATATTGAATATTTTTAGTGTTAATATACCATAAGTCGATGTGAATATGACGAATATAAACAATACTGAGCTTGATTATTTAATTTTAATTTTTATGCGTATGTATAATTTATGGGGCATTCATTTTTTGTCTCTTAACATAGTTTGTTAGAGGTGAAGAAACCAAAGTTTTTGTGATGGAGAAGAAGAAAAATATAGAAATTGTTTACATCTATTATACCATAATACAATGTGATTATAGTGAATACAAATAACCTTGAGCTTAAATATTTAAGGTTATTGATTACCCATGTATGTGTAATTTATTTGTCATTCATTTACTGTCTTTTGACTCTGTGGCTTAGTGACGAAGAAACATGAAATTTGGTGATGGAGAAGAAACATATTGACTATATTTACATCTAGCTTACCATAATTCAAGTGAAAATGGTCAATATCAATAAATTACAGCTTGATTATTTATTTTACATATTACCTATTTTATGTAAAAAAATATGTCATGGATTATAGTCTTTTAACTTTGTTTTTTAGTGGGGAAAAACAAAAATTTTTGTGATGTAGTAGAAAAATAAAATATTATTAATTTTTCACATCTACTATAGTCTATGATGTTTTTATCTTAGTGATAAAAAAATTTAAAACTTTGGGATGGTGAAGAAAAATATTGAACATTTTTAGTTGTAATATACCATAAGTCAATGTGAATATGACGAATATAAACAATATTGAGCTTGATTAATTAATTTTAATTGTTATGCGTATGTATAATTTATGGGGCTTTCATTTTTTGTCTCTTAACATAGTTTGTTAGAGGTGAAGAAACCAAATTTTGGTGATTGGGATGACGAAAAATATAGAAATTGTTTACATCTATTATACCATAATACAATGTGATTATAGTTAATACAAATATAATTGAGCCTAAATATTTAAGTTTATTGATTACCCATGTAGATGTAAGTTATTTGTCATTCATTTACTGTCTTTTGACTCTGTGGCTTAGTGACGAAGAAACATGAAATTTGGTGATGGAGACGAAACATATTGACTATATTTACATCTAGCTTACTATAATTCAATGTGAAAATGGTAAATATTAATAAATTCCAGCTTGATTATTTATTTTAATTATTACCTGTTTAATGTAAAAAATATGTCAGGGATTATAGTCTTTTAACTTTGTTTTTTAGTGGGGAAAAACCAATAATTTTGTGATGTAGTAGAAAAATAAAATATTATTAATTTTTCACATCTACTATAGTCTATTATGTTTTTAGCTTAGTGATAAAAATTTTTAAAACTTTAGGATGGTGAAGAAAAATATTGAATATTCTTAGATGTAATATACCATAAGTCGATATGAATATGACGAATATAAACAATACTGAGCATGATTATTTAATTTTAATTGTTATGCGTATGTATAAATTATGGGGCATTCAATTTTTTTTCTCTTAACATAGTTTGTTAGAGGTGAAGAAACCAAATTTTTGGTGATGGAGAAGAAGAAAAATATAGAAATTGTTTACATGTATTATACCATAATACAATGTGATTATAGTGAATACAAATAACATTTAGCTTAAATATTTAAGCATAATAGATTATACCATAATTTATGTATAATTTAATTTTAATACAAATATAATTGAGCCTAAATATTTAAGTTTATTGATTACCCATGTAGATGTAATTTATTTGTCATTCATTTACTGTCTTTTAACTCTGTCGCTTAGTGACGAAGAAACATGAAATTTGGTGATGGAGAAGAAACATATTGACTATATTTACATCTAGCTTACCATAATTCAATGTGAAAAGGGTAAATATCAATAAATTCAAGCTTGATTATTTGTTTTAATTATTACCTATTTTATGTAAAAAATATGTCATGGATTATAGTCTTTTAAATTTGTTTTTTAGTGGGGAAAAACCAAAAATTTTGTGATGTAGTAGAAAAATAAAATATTATTAATTTTTCACATCTACTATAGTCTATGATGTTTTTAGCTTAGTGATAAAAAAATTTAAAACTTTGGGATGGTGAAGAAAAATATTGAATATTTTTAGTTGTAATATACCATAAGTCGATGTGAATATGACGAATATAAACAATACTGAGCTTGATTAATTAATTTTAATTGTTATGCATATGTATAATTTATTGGGCTTTCATTTTTTGTCTCTTAACATAGTTTGTTAGAGGTGAAGAAACCAAAATTTGGTGATTGGGATGATGAAAAATATAGAAATTGTTTACATCTAATATACCATAATACAATGTGATTATAGTTAATACAAATATAATTGAGCCTAAATATTTAAGTTTATTGATTACCCATGTAGATGTAAGTTATTTTTCATTCATTTACTGTCTTTTGACTCTGTGGCTTAGTGACGAAGAAACATGAAATTTGGTGATGGAGACGAAACATATTGACTATATTTACATCTAGCTTACTATAATTCAATGTGAAAATGGTAAATATCAATAAATTCCAACTTGATTATTTATTTTAATTATTAGCTGTTTAATGTAAAAAATATGTCATGGATTATAGTCTTTTAACTTTGTTTTTTAGTGGGGAAAAACCAATAATTTTGTGATGTAGTAGAAAAATAAAATATTATTAATTTTTCACATCTACTATAGTCTATTATGTTTTTAGCTTAGTGATAAAAAAATTTAAAACTTTAGGATGGTGAAGAAAAATATTGAATATTTTTAGATGTAATATACCATAAGTCGATATGAATATGACGAATATAAACAATACTGAGCATGATTATTTAATTTTAATTGTTATGCGTATGTATAAATTATGGGGCATTCAGTTTTTTTTCTCTTAACATAGTTTGTTAGAGGTGAAGAAACCAAATTTTTGGTGATGGAGAAGAAGAAAAATATAGAAATTGTTTACATCTATTATACCATAATACAATGTGATTATAGTGAATACAAATAACATTGAGCTTAAATATTTAAGTTTATTGATTACTCATGTAGATATAATTTATTTGTCATTCAATTATTGTCTTTTGACTCTGTGGCTTAGTGACGAAGAAACATGAAATTTGGTGATGGAGAAGAAACATATTGACTATATTTACATCTAGCTTACCATAATTCAATATGAAAATGGTAAATATTAATAAATTCCAGCTTGATTATTTATTTTAATTATTACCTATTTTATGTAAAAAATAAGTCATGGATTATAGTCTTTTAACTTTGTTTTTTAGTGGGGAAAAACCAAAAATTTTGTGATGTAGTAGAAAAATAAAATATTATTAATTTTTCACATCTACTATAGTCTATTATGTTTTTAACTTAGTGATAAAAAAATTTAAAACTTTAGGATGGTGAAGAAAAATATTGAATATTTTTAGTGTTAATATACCATAAGTCGATGTGAATATGACGAATATAAACAATACTGAGCTTGATTATTTAATTTTAATTGTTATGCGTATGTATAAATTATGGGGCATTCAAATTTTTTTCTCTTAACATAGTTTGTTAGAGGTGAAGAAACCAAATTTTTGGTGATGGAGAAGACGAAAAATATAGAAATTGTTTACATCTATTATACCATAATACAATGTGATTATAGTGAATACAAATAACCTTGAGCTTAAATATTTAAGGTTATTGATTACCCATGTAGATGTAATTTATTTGTCATTCAATTACTATCTTTTGACTCTGTGGCTTAGTGACGAAGAAACATGAAATCTGGTGATGGAGAAGAAACATATTGACTATATTTACATCTAGCTTACCATAATTCAATGTGAAAATGGTAAATATTAATAAATTCTGGCTTGATTATTTATTTTAATTATTACCTATTTTATGTAAAAAAACATGTCATGGATTATAGTCTTTTAACTTTGTTTTTTAGTGGAGAAAAACCAAAAAATTTGTGATGTAGTAGAAAAATAAAATATTATTAATTTTTCACATCTACTATAGTCTATTATGTTTTTAGCTTATTGATAAAAAAATTTAAAACTTTGGGAAGGGGAAGAAAAATATTGAATATTTTTAGTTGTAATATACCATAAGTCGATGTGAATATGACGAATATAAACAATATTGAGCTTGATTAACTAATTTTAATTGTTATGCGTATGTATAATTTATGGGGCTTTCATTTTTTGTCTCTTAACATAGTTTGTTAGAGGTGAAGAAACCAAATTTTGGTGATTGGGATGAAGAAAAATATAGAAATTGTTTACATCTATTATACCATAATACAATGTGATTATAGTTAATACAAATATAATTGAGCCTAAATATTTATGTTTATTGATTACCCATCTAGATGTAAGTTATTTGTCATTCATTTACTGTCTTTTGACTCTGTGGCTTAGTGACGAAGAAACATGAAATTTGGTGATGGAGACGAAACATATTGACTATATTTACATCTAGCTTACTATAATTCAATGTCAAAATGGTATATATCAATAAATTCCAGCTTGATTATTTATTTTAATTATTAGCTGTTTAATGTAAAAAATATGTCATGGATTATAGTCTTTTAACTTTGTTTTTTAGTGGGGAAAAACCAATAATTTTGTGATGTAGTAGAAAAATAAAATATTATTAATTTTTCACATCTACTATAGTCTATTATGTTTTTAGCTTATTGATAAAAAAATTTAAAACTTTAGGATGGTGAAGAAAAATATTGAATATTTTTAGTGTTAATATACCATAAGTCGATGTGAATATGACGAATATAAACAATACTGAGCTTGATTATTTAATTTTAATTGTTATGCGTATGTATAAATTATGGGGCATTCAAATTTTTTTCTCTTAACATAGTTTGTTAGAGGTGAAGAAACCAAATTTTTGGTGATGGAGAAGACGAAAAATATAGAAATTGTTTACATCTATTATACCATAATACAATGTGATTACAGTGAATACAAATAACCTTGAGCTTAAATATTTAAGGTTATTGATTACCCATGTAGATGTAATTTATTTGTCATTCAATTACTATCTTTTGACTCTGTGGCTTAGTGACGAAGAAACATGAAATCTGGTGATGGAGAAGAAACATATTGACTATATTTACATCTAGCTTACCATAATTCAATGTGAAAATGGTAAATATTAATAAATTCTGGCTTGATTATTTATTTTAATTATTACCTATTTTATGTAAAAAAACATGTCATGGATTATAGTCTTTTAACTTTGTTTTTTAGTGGAGAAAAACCAAAAAATTTGTGATGTAGTAGAAAAATAAAATATTATTAATTTTTCACATCTACTATAGTCTATTATGTTTTTAGCTTATTGATAAAAAAATTTAAAACTTTGGGAAGGGGAAGAAAAATATTGAATATTTTTAGTTGTAATATACCATAAGTCGATGTGAATATGACGAATATAAACAATATTGAGCTTGATTAACTAATTTTAATTGTTATGCGTATGTATAATTTATGGGGCTTTCATTTTTTGTCTCTTAACATAGTTTGTTAGAGGTGAAGAAACCAAATTTTGGTGATTGGGATGAAGAAAAATATAGAAATTGTTTACATCTATTATACCATAATACAATGTGATTATAGTTAATACAAATATAATTGAGCCTAAATATTTATGTTTATTGATTACCCATCTAGATGTAAGTTATTTGTCATTCATTTACTGTCTTTTGACTCTGTGGCTTAGTGACGAAGAAACATGAAATTTGGTGATGGAGACGAAACATATTGACTATATTTACATCTAGCTTACTATAATTCAATGTCAAAATGGTATATATCAATAAATTCCAGCTTGATTATTTATTTTAATTATTAGCTGTTTAATGTAAAAAATATGTCATGGATTATAGTCTTTTAACTTTGTTTTTTAGTGGGGAAAAACCAATAATTTTGTGATGTAGTAGAAAAATAAAATATTATTAATTTTTCACATCTACTATAGTCTATTATGTTTTTAGCTTATTGATAAAAAAATTTAAAACTTTGGGATGGGGAAGAAAAATATTGAATATTTTTAGTTGTAATATACCATAAGTCGATGTGAATATGACGAATATAAACAATACTGAGCTTGATTATTTAATTTTAATTTTTATGCGTATGTATAATTCATGGGGCATTCATTTTTTGTCTCTTAACATAGTTTGTTAGAGGTGAAGAAACCAAGGTTTTTGTGATGGAGAAGAAGAAAAATATAGAAATTGTTTACATCTATTATACCATAATATAATGTGATTATAGTGAATACAAATAACCTTGAGCTTAAATATTTAAGGTTATTGATTACCCATGTAGATGTAATTTATTTGTCATTCAATTACTGTCTTTTGACTCTGTGGCTTAGTGACGAAGAAACATGAAATTTGGTGATGGAGAAGAAACATATTGACTATATTTACATCTAGCTTACCATAATTCAAGTGAAAATGGTAAATATCAATAAATTACAGCTTGATTATTTATCTTATTTATTACCTATTTTATGTAAAAAATATGTCATGGATTATAGTCTTTTAACTTTGTTTTTTAGTGGGGAAAAACCAAAAAATTTGTGATGTAGTAGAAAAATAAAATATTATTAATTTTTCACATCTACTATAGTCTATGATGTTTTTAGCTTATTGATAAAAAAATTTAAAACTTTGGGATGGGGAAGAAAAATATTGAATATTTTTAGTTGTAATATACCATAAGTCGATGTAAATATGACGAATATAAACAATACTGAGCTTGATTATTTAATTTTAATTTTTATGCGTATGTATAATTTATGGGGCATTCATTTTTTGTCTCTTAACATAGTTTGTTAGAGGTGAAGAAACCAAAGGATTTGTCATGGAGAAGAAGAAAAATATAGAAATTGTTTACATCTATTATACCATAATACAATGTGATTATAGTGAATACAAATAACCTTGAGCTTAAATATTTAAGGTTGTTGATAACCCATGTAGATGTAATTTATTTGTCATTCATTTACTGTCTTTTGACTCTGTGGCTTAGTGACGAAGAAACATGAAATTTGGTGATGGAGAAGAAACATATTGACTATATTTACATCTAGCTTACCATAATTCAAGTGAAAATGGTCAACATCAATAAATTACAGCTTGATTATTTATTTTAATTATTACCTATTTTATGTAAAAAAATATGTCATGGATTATAGTCTATTAACTTTATTTTTTAGTGGGGAAAAACAAAAAATTTTGTGATGTAGGAGAAAAATAAAATATTATTAATTTTCACATCTACTATAGTCTATGATGTTTTTATCTTAGTGATAAAAAAATTTAAAACTTTGGGATGGTGAAGAAAAATATTGAATATTTTTAGTTGTAATATACCATAAGTCGATGTGAATATGACGAATATAAACAATATTGAGCTTGATTAATTAGTTTTAATTGTTATGCGTATGTATAATTTATGGGGCTTTCATTTTTTGTCTCTTAACATAGTTTGTTAGAGGTGAAGAAACCAAATTTTGGTGATTGGGATGAAGAAAAATATAGAAATTGTTTACATCTATTATACCATAATACAATGTGATTATAGTTAATACAAATATAATTGAGCCTAAATATTTAAGTTTATTGATTACCCCTGTAGATGTAAGTTATTTGTCATTCATTTACTGTCTTTTGACTCTGTGGCTTAGTGACGAAGAAACATGAAATTTGGTGATGGACACGAAACATATTGACTATATTTACATCTAGCTTACCATAATTCAATGTGAAAATGGTAAATATCAATAAATTCCAGCTTGATTATTTATTTTAATTATTAGCTGTTTAATGTAAAAAATATGTCATGGATTATAGTCTTTTAACTTTGTTTTTTAGTGGGGAAAAACCAATAATTTTGTGATGTAGTAGAAAAATAAAATATTATTAATTTTTCACATCTACTATAGTCTATTATGTTTTTAGCTTAGTGATAAAAAAATTTAAAACTTTAGGATGGTGAAGAAAAATATTGAATATTTTTAGATGTAATATACCATAAGTCGATATGAATATGACGAATATGAACAATACTGAGCATGATTATTTAATTTTAATTGTTATGCGTATGTATAAATTATGGGGCATTCAGTTTATTTTCTCTTAACATAGTTTGTTAGAGGTGAAGAAACCAAATTTTTGGTGATGGAGAAGAAGAAAAATATAGAAATTGTTTACATCTATTATACCATAATACAATGTGATTATAGTGAATACAAATAATATTGAGCTTAAATATTTAAGTTTATTGATTACCCATGTAGATGTAATTTATTTGTCATTCAATTATTGTCTTTTGACTCTGTGGCTTAGTGACGAAGAAACATGAAATTTGGTGATGGAGAAGAAACATATTGACTATATTTACATCTAGCTTACCATAATTCAATGTGAAAATGGTAAATATTAAAAAATTCCAGCTTGATTGTTTATTTTAATTATTACCTATTTTATGTAAAAAATATGTCATGGATTATAGTCTTTTAACTTTGTTTTTTAGTGGGGAAAAACAAAAAATTTTGTGATGTAGTAGAAAAATAAAATATTATTAATTTTTCACATCTACTATAGTCTATGATGTTTTTAGCTTAGTGATAAAAAAATTTAAAACTTTGGGATGGTGAAGAAAAATATTGAATATTTTTAGTTGTAATATACCATAAGTCGATGTGAATATGACGAATATAAACAATATTGAGCTTGATTAATTAAATTTAATTGTTATGCGTATGTATAATTTATGGGGCTTTCATTTTTTGTCTCTTAACATAGTTTGTTAGAGGTGAAGAAACCAAATTTTGGTGATTGGGATGAAGAAAAATATAGAAATTGTTTACATCTATTTTACCATAATACAATGTGATTATAGTTAATACAAATATAATTGAGCCTAAATATTTAAGTTTATTGATTACCCATGTAGATGTAAGTTATTTGTCATTCATTTACTGTCTTTTGACTCTGTGGCTTAGTGACGAAGAAACATGAAATTTGGTGATGGAGACGAAACATATTAACTATATTTACATCTACCTTACTATAATTCAATGTGAAAATGGTAAATATCAATAAATTCGAGCTTGATTATTTATTTTAATTATTACCTGTTTAATGTAAAAAATATGTCATGGATTATAGTCTTTTAACTTTGTTTTTTAGTGGGGAAAAACCAATAATTTTGTGATGTAGTAGAAAAATAAAATATTATTAATTTTTCACATCTACTATAGTCTATTATGTTTTTAGCTTAGTGATAAAAAAATTTAAAACTTTAGGATGGTGAAGAAAAATATTGAATATTTTTAGATGTAATATACCATAAGTCGATATGAATATGACGAATATAAACAATACTGAGCATGATTATTTAATTTTAATTGTTATGCGTGTGTATAAATTATGGGGCATTCAGTTTTTTTTCTCTTAACATAGTTTGTTAGAGGTGAAGAAACCAAATTTTTGGTGATGGAGAAGAAGAAAAATATAGAAATTGTTTACATCTATTATACCATAATACAATGTGATTATAGTGAATACAAATAATATTGAGCTTAAATATTTAAGTTTATTGATTACCCATGTAGATGTAATTTATTTGTCATTCAATTATTGTCTTTTGACTCTGTGGCTTAGTGACGAAGAAACATGAAATTTGGTGATGGAGAAGAAACATATTGACTATATTTACATCTAGCTTACCATAATTCAATGTGAAAATGGTAAATATTAATAAATTCCAGCTTGATTGTTTATTTTAATTATTACCTATTTTATGTAAAAAATATGTCATGGATTATAGTCTTTTAACTTTGTTTTTTAGTGGGGAAAAACCAAAAATTTTGTGATGTAGTAGAAAAATAAAATATTATTAATTTTTCACATCTACTATAGTCTATGATGTTTTTAGCTTAGTGATAAAAAAATTTAAAACTTTGGGATGGTGAAGAAAAATATTGAATATTTTTAGTGTTAATATACCATAAGTCGATGTGAATATGACGAATATAAACAATACTGAGCTTGATTAATTAAATTTAATTTTTATGCGTATGTATAATTTATGGGGCTTTCATTTTTTGTCTCTTAACATAGTTTGTTAGAGGTGAAGAAACCAAATTTTGGTGATTGGGATGAAGAAAAATATAGAAATTGTTTACATCTATTTTACCATAATACAATGTGATTATAGTTAATACAAATATAATTGAGCCTAAATATTTAAGTTTATTGATTACCCATGTAGATGTAAGTTATTTGTCATTCATTTACTGTCTTTTGACTCTGTGGCTTAGTGACGAAGAAACATGAAATTTGGTGATGGAGACGAAACATATTAACTATATTTACATCTACCTTACTATAATTCAATGTGAAAATGGTAAATATCAATAAATTCGAGCTTGATTATTTATTTTAATTATTACCTGTTTAATGTAAAAAATATGTCATGGATTATAGTCTTTTAACTTTGTTTTTTAGTGGGGAAAAACCAATAATTTTGTGATGTAGTAGAAAAATAAAATATTATTAATTTTTCACATCTACTATAGTCTATTATGTTTTTAGCTTAGTGATAAAAAAATTTAAAACTTTAGGATGGTGAAGAAAAATATTGAATATTTTTAGATGTAA
>CAWUDS030000414.1:0-49599 GCA_963859935.3 Lathyrus sativus | reverse complement strand
ATGACATATTTTTCATATAAAATAGGTAATAATCAATATAAATAATCAAGCTCGAATTTATTGATATTTACCATTTTCACATTGAATTATAGTAATTTAGATGAAAATATATTCAATATGTTTCTTCTCCATCACTAAACTTCATGTTTCTTCGTCACTAAGCCAAATAGTTAAAAGACTGTAAATGAATGACAAATAAATTAAATCTACATGGGTAATCACTAAAATTATATATTTAAGCTCAATGATATTTGTATTCACTATAATCACATTGTATTGTGTTAAAATAGATGTAAACAATTACTATATTTTTCTTCTTCTCCATCACCAAAATTTTGGATTCTTCACCACTATGAAACTAAGTTAAGAGACTACAAATGAATGACACATAATTTATACATATGCATAATAATTAAAATTAAATAATCAAGCTCAGTATTATTTATATTCATTGTATTCACATTGACTTGTGTTATGTTACATCTTAAACTGTTCAATATTTTCCTTCGCCATCCCAAAGTTTTAGATTTTTTATCACTAATCTAAAAACACAAAAGACTATAGTATATGTAAAAAATTAATTGTATTTTAATTTTCTACTCCATCACAAAATTTTAGGTTTTTACCCACTAAAAAACAAAGCTAAAAGACTATAATCCATGACATATTTTTTATATAAAATAGGTAATAATTAAAATAAATAATCAAGCTAGAATTTTTTGATATTTACCATTTTTACATTGAATTATGGTAAGTTAGATGTAAATATATTCAATATGTTTCTTCTCCATCACTAAATTTCATTATTCTTCGTCACTAAGCCAAATAGTTAAAAGACTGTAAATGAATGACAAATAAATTAAATTTACATGGGTAATCACTAAAATTAAATATTTAAGCTCAATGATATTTGTATTCACTCTAATCACATTGTATTGTGTTAAAATAGATGTAAACAATTACTATATTTTTCTTCTTCTCCATCACAAAAATTTTGGATTCTTCACCACGAAGAAACTAAGTTAAGAGACTACAAATGAATGACACATAATTTATACATATGCATAACAATTAAAATTAAATAATCAAGCTCAATGTTATTTATATTCAACGTATTCACATTGACTTATGCTATGTTACATCTAGAACTGTTCAATATTTTCCATCACCATCCCAAAGTTTTATATTTTTTTATCACTAATCTAAAAACACAAAAGACTATAGTATATGTAAAAAATTAACTATATTTTAATTTTCTACTCCATCACAAAATCAAAGGTTTTTACCCATTAAAAAACAAAGCTAAAAGACTATAATCCATGACATATTTTTTTATATAAAATATGTAATAATTAAAATAAATAACTTAGCTAGAATTTATTGATATTTACCACTTTCACATTGAATTATGGTAAGTTAGATGTAAATATATTCAATATGTTTCTTCTCCATCACTAAATTTCATGTTTCTTCGTCACTAAGCCAAATAGTTAAAAGACTGTAAATGAATGACAAATAAATTAAACCTGCATGGGTAATCACTAAAATTAAATATCTAAGCTCAATGATATTTGTATTCACTATAATCACATTGTATTGTGTTATAATAAATGTAAACAATTACTATATTTTTCTTCTTCTCCATCACCAAAATTTTGGATTCTTCACCACTATGAAACTAAGTTAAGAGACTACAAATGAATGACACATAATTTATACATACGCATAATAATTAAAATTAAATAATTAAGCTCAATATTATTTATATTCATCGTATTCACATTGACTTGTGGTATGTTACATCTTAATCTGTTCAATATTTTCCTTCGCCATCCCAAAGTTTTAG
This sequence comes from Lathyrus sativus, assembly GCA_963859935.3. Lineage (NCBI taxonomy): Eukaryota > Viridiplantae > Streptophyta > Magnoliopsida > Fabales > Fabaceae > Lathyrus > Lathyrus sativus. The sequence continues at coordinate 47,753 of CAWUDS030000414.1, read as the reverse complement.
ATTTTTTATCACTAATCTAAAAACACAAAAGACTATAGTATATGTAAAAAATTAATTGTATTTTAATTTTCTACTCCATCACAAAATTTTAGGTTTTTACCCACTAAAAATCAAAACTAAAAGACTATAATCCATGACATATTTTTTATATAAAATAGGTAATAATTAAAATAAATAATCAAGCTAGAATTTTTTGATATTTACCGTTTTTACATTGAACTATGGTAAGTTAGATGTAAACATATTCAATATGTTTCTTCTCCATCACTAAATTTCATGTTTCTTCGTCACTAAGCCAAATAGTTAAAAGACTGTAAATGAATGAAAAATAAATTAAATCTACATGGGTAATCACTAAAATTAAATATTTAAGCTCAATGATATTTGTATTCACTATAATCACATTGTATTGTGTTAAAATAGATGTAAACAACTACTATATTTTTCTTCTTCTCCATCACCAAAATTTTGTATTCTTCACCACTAAGAAACTAAGTTAAGAGACTACAAATGAATGATACATAATTTATACATATGCATAACAAATAAACTTAAATAATTAAGCTCAATATTATTTATATTCATCGTATTCATATTGACTTATTGTATATTACATCTAAAATTTTTCAATATTTTTCTTCACCATTCCAAAGTTTTAATTTGTTTTATCACTAAGCTAAAAACATAAAAGACTATAGTATATGTAAAATATTAATTATATTTTATTTTTGTACTCAATCACAAAATTTTAGGTTTTTACCCACTAAAAAACAAAGCTAAAAGACTATAATTCATGACATATTTTTCATATAAAATAGGTAATAATCAATATAAATAATCAAGCTCGAATTTATTGATATTTACCATTTTCACATTGAATTATAGTAATTTAGATGAAAATATATTCAATATGTTTCTTCTCCATCACTAAACTTCATGTTTCTTCGTCACTAAGCCAAATAGTTAAAAGACTGTAAATGAATGACAAATAAATTAAATCTACATGGGTAATCACTAAAATTATATATTTAAGCTCAATGATATTTGTATTCACTATAATCACATTGTATTGTGTTAAAATAGATGTAAACAATTACTATATTTTTCTTCTTCTCCATCACCAAAATTTTGGATTCTTCACCACTATGAAACTAAGTTAAGAGACTACAAATGAATGACACATAATTTATACATATGCATAATAATTAAAATTAAATAATCAAGCTCAGTATTATTTATATTCATTGTATTCACATTGACTTGTGTTATGTTACATCTTAAACTGTTCAATATTTTCCTTCGCCATCCCAAAGTTTTAGATTTTTTATCACTAATCTAAAAACACAAAAGACTATAGTATATGTAAAAAATTAATTGTATTTTAATTTTCTACTCCATCACAAAATTTTAGGTTTTTACCCACTAAAAAACAAAGCTAAAAGACTATAATCCATGACATATTTTTTATATAAAATAGGTAATAATTAAAATAAATAATCAAGCTAGAATTTTTTGATATTTACCATTTTTACATTGAATTATGGTAAGTTAGATGTAAATATATTCAATATGTTTCTTCTCCATCACTAAATTTCATTATTCTTCGTCACTAAGCCAAATAGTTAAAAGACTGTAAATGAATGACAAATAAATTAAATTTACATGGGTAATCACTAAAATTAAATATTTAAGCTCAATGATATTTGTATTCACTCTAATCACATTGTATTGTGTTAAAATAGATGTAAACAATTACTATATTTTTCTTCTTCTCCATCACAAAAATTTTGGATTCTTCACCACGAAGAAACTAAGTTAAGAGACTACAAATGAATGACACATAATTTATACATATGCATAACAATTAAAATTAAATAATCAAGCTCAATGTTATTTATATTCAACGTATTCACATTGACTTATGCTATGTTACATCTAGAACTGTTCAATATTTTCCATCACCATCCCAAAGTTTTATATTTTTTTATCACTAATCTAAAAACACAAAAGACTATAGTATATGTAAAAAATTAACTATATTTTAATTTTCTACTCCATCACAAAATCAAAGGTTTTTACCCATTAAAAAACAAAGCTAAAAGACTATAATCCATGACATATTTTTTTATATAAAATATGTAATAATTAAAATAAATAACTTAGCTAGAATTTATTGATATTTACCACTTTCACATTGAATTATGGTAAGTTAGATGTAAATATATTCAATATGTTTCTTCTCCATCACTAAATTTCATGTTTCTTCGTCACTAAGCCAAATAGTTAAAAGACTGTAAATGAATGACAAATAAATTAAACCTGCATGGGTAATCACTAAAATTAAATATCTAAGCTCAATGATATTTGTATTCACTATAATCACATTGTATTGTGTTATAATAAATGTAAACAATTACTATATTTTTCTTCTTCTCCATCACCAAAATTTTGGATTCTTCACCACTATGAAACTAAGTTAAGAGACTACAAATGAATGACACATAATTTATACATACGCATAATAATTAAAATTAAATAATTAAGCTCAATATTATTTATATTCATCGTATTCACATTGACTTGTGGTATGTTACATCTTAATCTGTTCAATATTTTCCTTCGCCATCCCAAAGTTTTAGATTTTTTATCACTAATCTAAAAACACAAAAGACTATAGTATATGTAAAAAATTAATTGTATTTTAATTTTCTACTCCATCACAAAATTTTAGGTTTTTACCCACTAAAAAACAAAGCTAAAAGACTATAATCCATGACATATTTTTTATATAAAATAGGTAATAATTAAAATAAATAATCAAGCTAGAATTTATTGATATTTACCATTTTTACATTGAATTATGGTAAGTTAGATGTAAATATATTCAATATGTTTCTTCTCCATCACTAAATTTCATGTTTCTTCGTCACTAAGCCAAATAGTTAAAAGACTGTAAATGAATGACAAATAAATTAAATCTACATGTGTAATGACTAAAATTAAATATTTAAGCTCAATGATATTTGTATTCACTATCATCACATTGTATTATTTTAAAATAGATGTAAACAATTACTATATTTTTCTTCTTCTCCTTCACCAAAATTTTGGATTCTTCACCACTAAGAAACTAAGTTAAGAGACTACAAATGAATGATACATAATTTATACATATGCATAACAAATAAACTTAAATAATTAAGCTCAATATTATTTATATTCATCGTATTCATATTGACTTATGGTATATTACATCTAAAATTTTTCAATATTTTTCTTCACCATCCCAAAGTTTTAGATTGTTTTATCACTAAGCTAAAAACATAAAAGAATATAGTATATGTAAAATATTAATTATATTTTATTTTTGTACTCAATCACAAAATTTTAGGTTTTTACCCACTAAAAAACAAAGCTAAAAGACTATAATTCATGACATATTTTTCATATAAAATAGGTAATAATCAAAATAAATAATCAAGCTAGAATTTATTGAGATTTACCATTTTCACATTGAATTATAGTAATTTAGATGAAAATATATTCAATATGTTTCTTCTCCATCACTAAACTTCATGTTTCTTCGTCACTAAGCCAAATAGTTAAAAGACTGTAAATGAATGACAAATAAATTAAATCTACATGGGTAATCACTAAAATTATATATTTAAGTTTAATGATATTTGTATTCACTATAATCACATTGTATTGTGTTATAATAGATGTAAACAATTTCTATATGTTTCTTCTTCTCCATCACCAGAATTTTGGATTCTTCACCACGAAGAAACTAAGTTAAGAGACTACAAATGAATGACACATAATTTATACATATGCATAACATATAAAATTAAATAATTAAGCTCAATATTATTTATATTCATCGTATTCATATTGACTTATGGTATATTACATCTAAAAAATTTCAATATTTTTCTTCACCATCCCAAAGTTTTAGATTATTTTATCACTAAGCTCAAAACATAAAGACTATAGTATATGTAAAATATTAATTATATTTTATTTTTGTACTCCATCACAAAATTTTAGGTTTTTACCCACTAAAAAACAAAGCTAAAAGACTATAATTCATGACATATTTTTCATATAAAATAGGTAATAATCAAAATAAATAATCAAGCTAGAATTTATTGATATTTACCATTTTCACATTGAATTATAGTAATTTAGATGTAAATATATTCAATATGTTTCTTTTCCATCACTAATCTTCATGTTTCTTCGTCACTAAGCCAAATAGTTAAAAGACTGTAAATGATTGACAAATTAATTAAATCTACATGGGTAATCACTAAAATTATATATTTAAGCTCAATCATATTTGTATTCACTATAATCACATTGTATTGTGTTATAATAGATGTAAACAATTTCTATATGTTTCTTCTTCTCCATCACCAAAATTTTGGATTCTTCACCACGAAGAAACTATGTTAAGAGACTACAAATGAATGACACATAATTTATACATATGCATAACAATTAAAATTAAATAATCAAGCTCAATGCTATTTATATTCATCGTATTGACATTGAATTATGCTATGTTACATCTAGAACTGTTCAATATTTTCCATCACCATCCCAAAGTTTTATATTTTTTTATCACTAATCTAAAAACACAAAAGACTATAGTATATGTAAAAAATTAACTATATTTTAATTTTCTACTCCATCACAAAATCAAAGGTTTTTACCCATTAAAAAACATAGCTAAAAGACTATAATCCATGACATATTTTTTTATATAAAATATGTAATAATTAAAATAAATAACTTAGCTAGAATTTATTGATATTTACCACTTTCACATTGAATTATGGTAAGTTAGATGTAAATATATTCAATATGTTTCTTCTCCATCACTAAATTTCATATTTCTTCGTCACTAAGCCAAATAGTTAAAAGACTGTAAATGAATGACAAATAAATTAAACCTGCATGGGTAATCACTAAAATTAAATATCTAAGCTCAATGATATTTGTATTCACTATAATCACATTGTATTGTGTTATAATAAATGTAAACAATTACTATATTTTTCTTCTTCTCCATCACCAAAATTTTGGATTCTTCACCACTATGAAACTAAGTTAAGAGACTACAAATGAATGACACATAATTTATACATACGCATAATAATTAAAATTAAATAATTAAGCTCAATATTATTTATATTCATCGTTTTCACATTGACTTGTGGTATGTTACATCTTAATCTGCTCAATATTTTCCTTCGCCATCCCAAAGTTTTAGATTTTTTATCACTAATCTAAAAACACAAAAGACTATAGTATATGTAAAAAATTAATTGTATTTTAATTTTCTACTCCATCACAAAATTTTAGGTTTTTACCCACTAAAAAACAAAGCTAAAAGACTATAATCCATGACATATTTTTTATATAAAATAGGTAATAATTAAAATAAATAATCAAGCTAGAATTTATTGATATTTACCATTTTTACATTGAATTATGGTAAGTTAGATGTAAATATATTCAATATGTTTCTTCTCCATCACTAAATTTCATGTTTCTTCGTCACTAAGCCAAATAGTTAAAAGACTGTAAATGAATGACAAATAAATTAAATCTACATGTGTAATGACTAAAATTAAATATTTAAGCTCAATGATATTTGTATTCACTATCATCACATTGTATTATTTTAAAATAGATGTAAACAATTACTATATTTTTCTTCTTCTCCTTCACCAAAATTTTGGATTCTTCACCACTAAGAAACTAAGTTAAGAGACTACAAATGAATGATACATAATTTATACATATGCATAACAAATAAACTTAAATAATTAAGCTCAATATTATTTATATTCATCGTATTCATATTGACTTATGGTATATTACATCTAAAATTTTTCAATATTTTTCTTCACCATCCCAAAGTTTTAGATTGTTTTATCACTAAGCTAAAAACATAAAAGAATATAGTATATGTAAAATATTAATTATATTTTATTTTTGTACTCAATCACAAAATTTTAGGTTTTTACCCACTAAAAAACAAAGCTAAAAGACTATAATTCATGACATATTTTTCATATAAAATAGGTAATAATCAAAATAAATAATCAAGCTAGAATTTATTGAGATTTACCATTTTCACATTGAATTATAGTAATTTAGATGAAAATATATTCAATATGTTTCTTCTCCATCACTAAACTTCATGTTTCTTCGTCACTATGCCAAATAGTTAAAAGACTGTAAATGAATGACAAATAAATTAAATCTACATGGGTAATCACTAAAATTATATGTTTAAGTTTAATGATATTTGTATTCACTATAATCACATTGTATTGTGTTATAATAGATGTAAACAATTTCTATATGTTTCTTCTTCTCCATCACCAGAATTTTGGATTCTTCACCACGAAGAAACTAAGTTAAGAGACTACAAATGAATGACACATAATTTATACATATGCATAACATATAAAATTAAATAATTAAGCTCAATATTATTTATATTCATCGTATTCATATTGACTTATGGTATATTACATCTAAAAAATTTCAATATTTTTCTTCACCATCCCAAAGTTTTAGATTATTTTATCACTAAGCTAAAAACATAAAGACTATAGTATATGTAAAATATTAATTATATTTTATTTTTGTACTCCATCACAAAATTTTAGGTTTTTACCCACTAAAAAACAAAGCTAAAAGACTATAATTCATGACATATTTTTCATATAAAATAGGTAATAATCAAAATATATAATCAAGCTAGAATTTATTGATATTTACCATTTTCACATTGAATTATAGTAATTTAGATGTAAATATATTCAATATGTTTCTTTTCCATCACTAATCTTCATGTTTCTTCGTCACTAAGCCAAATAGTTAAAAGACTGTAAATGATTGACAAATTAATTAAATCTACATGGGTAATCACTAAAATTATATATTTAAGCTCAATCATATTTGTATTCACTATAATCACATTGTATTGTGTTATAATAGATGTAAACAATTTCTATATGTTTCTTCTTCTCCATCACCAAAATTTTGGATTCTTCACCACGAAGAAACTATGTTAAGAGACTACAAATGAATGACACATAATTTATACATATGCATAACAATTAAAATTAAATAATCAAGCTCAATGCTATTTATATTCATCGTATTGACATTGAATTATGCTATGTTACATCTAGAACTGTTCAATATTTTCCATCACCATCCCAAAGTTTTATATTTTTTTATCACTAATCTAAAAACACAAAAGACTATAGTATATGTAAAAAATTAACTATATTTTAATTTTCTACTCCATCACAAAATCAAAGGTTTTTACCCATTAAAAAACATAGCTAAAAGACTATAATCCATGACATATTTTTTTATATAAAATATGTAATAATTAAAATAAATAACTTAGCTAGAATTTATTGATATTTACCACTTTCACATTGAATTATGGTAAGTTAGATGTAAATATATTCAATATGTTTCTTCTCCATCACTAAATTTCATATTTCTTCGTCACTAAGCCAAATAGTTAAAAGACTGTAAATGAATGACAAATAAATTAAACCTGCATGGGTAATCACTAAAATTAAATATCTAAGCTCAATGATATTTGTATTCACTATAATCACATTGTATTGTGTTATAATAAATGTAAACAATTACTATATTTTTCTTCTTCTCCATCACCAAAATTTTGGATTCTTCACCACTATGAAACTAAGTTAAGAGACTACAAATGAATGACACATAATTTATACATACGCATAATAATTAAAATTAAATAATTAAGCTCAATATTATTTATATTCATCGTATTCACATTGACTTGTGGTATGTTACATCTTAATCTGCTCAATATTTTCCTTCGCCATCCCAAAGTTTTAGATTTTTTATCACTAATCCAAAAACACAAAAGACTATAGTATATGTAAAAAATTAATTGTATTTTAATTTTCTACTCCATCACAAAATTTTAGGTTTTTACCCACTAAAAAACAAAGCTAAAAGACTATAATCCATGACATATTTTTTATATAAAATAGGTAATAATTAAAATAAATAATCAAGCTAGAATTTATTGATATTTACCATTTTTACATTGAATTATGGTAAGTTAGATGTAAATCTATTCAATATGTTTCTTCTCCATCACTAAATTTCATGTTTCTTCGTCACAAAGCCAAATAGTTAAAAGACTGTAAATGAATGACAAATAAATTAAATCTACATGGGTAATCACTAAAATTAAATATTTAAGCTCAATGATATTTGTATTCACTATAATCACATTGCATTGTGTTAAAATAGATGTAAACAATTACTATATTTTTCTTCTTCTCCATCACCAAAATTTTGGATTCTTCACCACTAAGAAACTAAGTTAAGAGACTACAAATGAATGATACATAATTTATACATATGCGTAACAAATAAACTCAAATAATTAAGCTCAATATTATTTATATTCATCGTATTCATATTGACTTATGGTATATTACATCTAAAATTTTTCAATATTTTTCTTCACCATCCCAAAGTTTTAATTTGTTTTATCACTAAGCCAAAAACATAAAAGACTATAGTATATGTAAAATATTAATTATATTTTATTTTTGTACTCAATCACTATATTTTAGGTTTTTACCCACTAAAAAACAAAGCTAAAAGACTATATTTCATGACATATTTTTCATATAAAATAGGTAATAATCAAAATAAATAATCAAGCTAGAATTTATTGATATTTACCATTTTCACATTGAATTATAGTAATTTAGATGTAAATATATTCAATATGTTTCTTCTCCATCACTAAACTTCATGTTTCTTCGTCACTAAGCCAAATAGTTAAAAGACTGTAAATGAATGACAAATAAATTAAATCTACATGGGTAATCAGTAAAATTATATATTTAAGCTCAATGATATTTGTATTCACTATAATCACATTGTATTGTGTTATAATAGATGTAAACAATTTCTATATATTTCTTCTTCTCCATCACCCAAATTTTGGATTCTTCACCACGAAGAAACTAAGTTAAGAGACTACAAATGAATGACACATAATTTATACATATGCATAACAAATAAACTTAAATAATTAAGCTCAATATTATTTATATTCATCGTATTCATATTGACTTATGGTATATTACATCTAAAATTTTTCAATATTTTTCTTCACCATCCCAAAGTTTTAGATTGTTTTATCACTAAGCTAAAAACATAAAGACTATAGTATATGTAAAATATTAATTATATTTTATTTTTATACTCCATCACAAAATTTTAGGTTTTTACCTATTAAAAAACAAAGCTAAAAGACTATAACTCATGACATATTTTTCATATAAAATAGGTAATAATCAAAATAAATAATCAAGCTAGAATTTATTGATATTTACCATTTTCACATTGAATTATAGTAATTTCGATGTAAATATATTCAATATGTTTCTTTTCCATCACTAAACTTCATGTTTCTTCGTCACTAAGCCAAATAGTTAAAAGACTGTAAATGAATGACAAATTAATTAAATCTACATGGGTAATCACTAAAATTATATATTTAAGCTCAATGATATTTGTATTCACTATAATCACATTGTATTGTGTTATAATAGATGTAAACAATTTCTATATGTTTCTTCTTCTCCATCACCAAAATTTTGGATTCTTCACCACGAAGAAACTAAGTTAAGAGACTACAAATGAATGACACATAATTTATACATATGCATAACAATTAAAATTAAATAATCAAGCTCAATGCTATTTATATTCATCGTATTCACATTGACTTATGCTATGTTACATCTAGAACTGTTCAATATTTTCCATCACTATCCCAAAGTTTTATATTTTTTTATCACTAATCTAAAAACACAAAAGACTATAGTATATGTAAAAAATTAACTATATTTTAATTTTCTACTCCATCACAAAATCAAAGGTTTTTACCCACTAAAAAACAAAGCTAAAAGACTATATTCCATGACATATTTTTTTATATAAAATATGTAATAATTAAAATAAGTAACTTAGCTAGAATTTATTGATATTTACCACTTTCACTTTGAATTATGGTAAGTTAGATGTAAATATATTCAATATGTTTCTTCTCGATCACTAAATTTCATGTTTCTTCGTCACTAAGCCAAATAGTTAAAAGACTGTAAATGAATGACAAATAAATTAAACCTGCATGGGTAATCACTAAAATTAAATATTTAAGCTCAATGATATTTGTATTCACTATAATCACACTGTATTGTGTGATAATAAATGTAAACAATTACTATATTTTTCTTCTTCTCCATCACCAAAATTTTGGATTCTTCACCACTATGAAACTAAGTTAAGAGACTACAAATGAATGACACATAATTTATACATACGCATAATAATTAAAATTAAATAATTAAGCTCAATATTACTTATATTCATCGTATTCACATTGACTTGTAGTATGTTACATCTTAATCTGTTCAATATTTTCCTTCGCCATCCCAAAGTTTTAGATTTTTTATCACTAATCTAAAAACACAAAAGACTATAGTATATGTAAAAAATTAATTGTATTTTAATTTTCTACTCGATCACAAAATTTTAGGTTTTTACCCACTAAAAAACAAAGCTAAAAGACTATAATCCATGACATATTTTTTATATAAAATAGGTAATAATTAAAATAAATAATCAAGCTAGAATTTATTGATATTTACCATTTTTACATTGAATTATGGTAAGTTAGATGTAAATATATTCAATATGTTTCTTCTCCATCACTAAATTTCATGTTTCTTCGTCACTAAGCCAAATAGTTAAAAGACTGTAAATGAATGACAAATAAATTAAATCTACATGGGTAATCACTAAAATTAAATATTTAAGCTCAATGATATTTGTATTCACTATAATCACATTGTATTGTGTTAAAATAGATGTAAACAATTACTATATTTTTCTTCTTATCCATCACCAAAATTTTGGATTCTTCACCACTAAGAAACTAAGTTAAAAGACTACAAATGAATGATACATAATTTATACATATGCGTAACAAATAAACTTAAATAATTAAGCTCAATATTATTTATATTCATCGTATTCATATTGACTTATGGTATATTACATCTAAAATTTTTCAATATTTTTCTTCACCATCCCAAAGTTTTAATTTGTTTTATCACTAAGCCAAAAACATAAAAGACTATAGTATATTTAAAATATTAATTATATTTTATTTTTGTACTCAATCACAAAATTTTAGGTTTTTACCCACCAAAAAACAAAGCTAAAAGACTATAATTCATGACATATTTTTCATACAAAATAGGTAATAATCAAAATAAATAATCAAGCTAGAATTTATTGATATTTACCATTTTCACATTGAATTATAGTAATTTAGATGTAAATATATTCAATATGTTTCTTCTCCATCACTAAACTTCATGTTTCTTCGTCACTAAGCCAAATAGTTAAAAGAATGTAAATGAATGACAAATAAATTAAATCTACATGGGTAATCACTAAAAGTATATATTTAAGCTCAATGATATTTGTATTCACTATAATCACATTGTATTGTGTTATAATAGATGTAAACAATTTCTATATATTTCTTCTTCTCCATCACCAAAATTTTGGATTCTTCACCACGAAGAAACTAAGTTAAGAGACTACAAATGAATGACACATAATTTATACATATGCATAAAGAATAAACTTAAATAATTAAGCTCAATATTATTTATATTCATCGTATTCATATTGACTTATGGTATATTACATCTAAAATTTTTCAATATTTTTCTTCACCATCCCAAAGTTTTAGATTGTATTATCACTAAGCTAAAAACATAAAGACTATAGTATATGTAAAATATTAATTATATTTTATTTTTATACTCCATCACAAAATTTTAAGTTTTTACCTATTAAAAAACAAAGCTAAAAGACTATAATTCATGACATATTTTTCATATAAAATAGGTAATAATCAAAATAAATAATCAAGCTAGAATTTATTGATATTTACCATTTTCACATTGAATTATAGTAATTTAGATGTAAATATATTCAATATGTTTCTTTTCCATCACTAAACTTCATGTTTATTCGTCACTAAGCCAAATAGTTAAAAGACTGTAAATGAATGACAAATTAATTAAATCTACATGGGTAATCACTAAAATTATATATTTAAGCTCAATGATATTTGTATTCACTATAATCACATTGTATTGTGTTATAATAGATGTAAACAATTTCTATATGTTTCTTCTTCTCCATCGCCAAAATTTTGGATTCTTCACCACGAAGAAACTAAGTTAAGAGACTACAAATGAATGACACATAATTTATACATATGCATAACAATTAAAATTAAATAATCAAGCTCAATGCTATTTATATTCATCGTATTCACATTGACTTATGCTATGTTACATCTAGAACTGTTCAATATTTTCCATCACCATCCCAAAGTTTTATATTTTTTTATCACTAATCTAAAAACACAAAAGACTATAGTATATGTAAAAAATTAACTATATTTTAATTTTCTACTCCATCACAAAATCAAAGGTTTTTACCCACTAAAAAACAAAGCTAAAAGACTATAATCCATGACATATTTTTTTATATAAAATATGTAATAATTAAAATAAATAACTTAGCTAGAATTTATTGATATTTACCACTTTCACTTTGAATTATGGTAAGTTAGATGTAAATATATTCAATATGTTTCTTCTCCATCACTAAATTTCATGTTTCTTCGTCACTAAGCCAAATAGTTAAAAGACTGTAAATGAATGACAAATAAATTAAACCCGCATGGATAATCACTAAAATTAAATATTTAAGTTCAATGATATTTGTATTCACTATAATCACATTTTATTGTGTTATAATAAATGTAAACAATTACTATATTTTTCTTCTTCTCCATCACCAAAATTTTGGATTCTTCACCACTATGAAACTAAGTTAAGAGACTACAAATGAATGACACATAATTTATACATACGCATAATAATTAAAATTAAATAATTAAGCTCGATATTACTTATATTCATCGTATTCACATTGACTTGTGGTATGTTACATCTTAATCTGTTCAATATTTTCCTTTGCCATCCCAAAGTTTTAGATTTTTTATCACTAATCTAAAAACACAAAAGACTATAGTATATGTAAAAAATTAATTGTATTTTAATTTTCTACTTCATCACAAAATTTTAGGTTTTTACCCACTAGAAAACAAAGCTAAAAGACTATAATCCATGACATATTTTTTATATAAAATAGGTAATAATTAAAATAAATAATCAAGCTAGAATTTATTGATATTTACCATTTTAACATTGAATTATGGTAAGTTAGATGTAAATATATTCAATATGTTTCTTCTCCATCACTAAATTTCATGTTTCTTCGTCACTAAGCCAAATAGTTAAAAGACTGTAAATGAATGACAAATAAATTAAATCTACATGGGTAATCACTAAAATTAAATATTTAAGCTGAATGATATTTGTATTCACTATAATCAAATTGTATTATGTTAAAATAGATGTAAAGAATTACTATATTTTTCTTCTTCTCCTTCACCAAAATTTTGGATTCTTCACCACTAAGAAACTAAGTTAAGAGACTACAAATGAATGATACATAATTTATACATATGCATAACAAATAAACTTAAATAATTAAGCTCAATATTATTTATATTCATCGTATTCATATTGACTTATGGTATATTACATCTAAAATTTTTCAATATTTTTCTTCACCATCCCAAAGTTTTAGATTGTTTTATCACTAAGCTAAAAACATAAAAGACTATAGTATATGTAAAATATTAATTATATTTTATTTTTGTACTCAATCACAAAATTTTAGGTTTTTACCCACTAAAAAACAAAGCTAAAAGACTATAATTCATGACATATTTTTCATATAAAATAGGTAATAATCAAAATAAATAATCAAGCTAGAATTTATTGATATTTACCATTTTCACATTGAATTATAGTAATTTAGATGAAAATATATTCAATATGTTTCTTCTCCATAACTAAACTTCATGTTTCTTCGTCACTAAGCCAAATAGTTAAAAGACTGTAAATGAATGACAAATAAATTAAATCTACATGGGTAATCACTAAAATTATATATTTAAGTTCAATGATATTTGTATTCACTATAATCACATTGTATTATGTTATAATAGATGTAAATAATTTCTATATGTTTCTTCTTCTCCATCACCAAAATTTTGGATTCTTCACCACGAAGAAACTAAGTTAAGAGACTACAAATGAATGACACATAATTTATACATCTAGAACTGTTCAATATTTTCCATCACCATCCCAAAGTTTTATATTTTTTATCACTAATCTAAAAACACAAAAGACTATAGTATATGTAAAAAATTAACTATATTTTAATTTTCTACTCCATCACAAAATTTAAGGTTTTTACCCACTAAAAAACAAAGCTAAAAGACTATAATCCATGACATATTTTTTTATATAAAATATGTAATAATTAAAATAAATAACTTATCTAGAATTTATTGATATTTACCATTTTTACATTGAATTATGGTAAGTTACATGTAAATATATTCAATATGTTTCTTCTCCATCACTAAATTTCATGTTTCTTCGTCACTAAGCCAAATAGTTAAAAGACTGCAAATGAATGACAAATAAATTAAATCTACATGGGTAATCACTAAAATTAAATATTTAAGCTCAATGATATTTGTATTCAATATAATTACATTGTATTGTGTTATAATAGATGTAAATAATTTCTATATTTTTCTTCTTCTCCATCACCAAAATTTTGGATTCTTCACCTCTAAGAAACTAAGTTAAGAGACTACAAATGAATGACACATAATTTATACATATTCATAACCATTAAAATTAAATAATCAAGCTCAATGTTATTTATATTCGTCGTATTCACATTGACTTATGCTATGCTACATCTAGAACTGTTCAATATTTTCCATCACCATCCCAAAGTTTTATATTTTTTTATCACTAATCTAAAAACACAAAAGACTATAGTATATGTAAAAAATTAACTATATTTTAATTTTCTACTCCATCACAAAATTTAAGGTTTTTACCCACTAAAAAACAAAGCTAAAAGACTATATCCATGACATATTTTTTTATATAAAATATGTAATAATTAAAATAAATAATTTAGCTAGAATTTATTGATATTTACCACTTTCACATTGGATTATGGTAAGTTAGATGTAAATATATTCAATATGTTTCTTTTCCATCACTAAATTTCATGTTTCTTCGTCACTAAGCCAAATAGTTAAAAGACTGTAAATGAATGACAAATAAATTAAACCTGCATGGGTAATCACGAAAATTAAATATTTAAGCTCAATGATATTTGTAATCACTATAATCACGTTGTATTGTGTTATAATAAATGTAAACAATAACTATATTTTCTTCTTCTCCATCACCAAAATTTTGGATTCTTCACCACTATGAAACTAGGTTAAGAGACTACAAATGAATGACACATAATTTATACATATGCATCATAATTAAAATTAAATAATTAAGCTCAATATTATTTATATTCATCGTATTCACATTGACTTGTGGTATGTTACATCTTAAACTGTTCAATATTTTCCTTCGCCATCCCAAAGTTTTAGATTTTTTATCACTAATCTAAAAACACAAAAGACTATAGTATATGTAAAAAATTAACTATATTTTAATTTTCTACTCCATCACAAAATTTAAGGTTTTTACCCACTAAAAAACAAAGCTAAAAGACTATAATCCATGACATATTTTTTATATAAAATAGGTAATAATTAAAATAAATAATCAATCTAGAATTTATTGATATTTACCATTTTTACATTGAATTATGGTAAGTTAGATGTAAATATATTCAATATGTTTCTTCTCTATCAGTAAATTTCATGTTTCTTCGTCATAAGCCAAATAGTTAAAAGACTGTAAATGAATGACAAATAAATTAAACCTACATGGGGAATCACTAAAACTAAATATTTAAGCTCAATGATATTTGTATTCACTATAATCACATTGTATTGTGTTATAATAGATGTAAATAATTTCTATATGTTTCTTCTTCTCCATCACCAAAATTTTGGATTCTTCACCACTAAGAAACTAAGTTAAGAGACTACAAATGAATGACATATAATTTATAGATATGCATAACAATTAAAATTAAATAATCAAGCTCAATGTTATTTATATTCATCGTATTCACATTGACTTATGCTGTGTTACATCTAGAATTGTTCAATATTTTCCATCACAATCCCAAAGTTTTAGATTTTTTTATCACTAATCTAAAAACACAAAAGACTATAGTATATGTAAAAGAATTAAATATATTTCAATTTTCTACTCCATCACAAAATTTAAGGTTTTTACCCACTAAAAAACAAAGCTAAAAGACTATATCCATGACATATTTTTTTATATAAAATATGTAATAATTAAAATAAATAATTTAGCTAGAATTTATTGATATTTACCACTTTCACATTGGATTATGGTAAGTTAGATGTAAATATATTCAATATGTTTCTTTTCCATCACTAAATTTCATGTTTCTTCGTCACTAAGCCAAATAGTTAAAAGACTGTAAATGAATGACAAATAAATTAAACCTGCATGGGTAATCACGAAAATTAAATATTTAAGCTCAATGATATTTGTAATCACTATAATCACGTTGTATTGTGTTATAATAAATGTAAACAATAACTATATTTTTCTTCTTCTCCATCATCAAAATTTTGGATTCTTCACCACTATGAAACTAGGTTAAGAGACTACAAATGAATGACACATAATTTATACATATGCATAATAATTAAAATTAAATAATTAAGCTCAATATTATTTATATTCATCGTATTCACATTGACTTGTGGTATGTTACATCTTAAACTGTTCAATATTTTCCTTCGCCATCCCAAAGTTTTAGATTTTTTATCACTAATCTAAAAACACAAAAGACTATAGTATATGTAAAAAATTAACTATATTTTAATTTTCTACTCCATCACAAAATTTAAGGTTTTTACCCACTAAAAAACAAAGCTAAAAGACTATAATCCATGACATATTTTTTATATAAAATAGGTAATAATTAAAATAAATAATCAATCTAGAATTTATTGATATTTACCATTTTTACATTGAATTATGGTAAGTTAGATGTAAATATATTCAATATGTTTCTTCTCTATCAGTAAATTTCATGTTTCTTCGTCATAAGCCAAATAGTTAAAAGACTGTAAATGAATGACAAATAAATTAAACCTACATGGGGAATCACTAAAACTAAATATTTAAGCTCAATGATATTTGTATTCACTATAATCACATTGTATTGTGTTATAATAGATGTAAATAATTTCTATATGTTTCTTCTTCTCCATCACCAAAATTTTGGATTCTTCACCACTAAGAAACTAAGTTAAGAGACTACAAATGAATGACACATAATTTATAGATATGCATAACAATTAAAATTAAATAATCAAGCTCAATGTTATTTGTATTCATCGTATTCACATTGACTTATGCTGTGTTACATCTAGAATTGTTCAATATTTTCCATCACAATCCCAAAGTTTTAGAATTTTTAATCACTAATCTAAAAACACAAAAGACAATAGTATATGTAAAAGAATTAAATATATTTCAATTTTCTACTCCATCACAAAATTTAAGGTTTTTACCCACTAAAAAACAAAGCTAAAAGACTATATCCATGACATATTTTTTTATATAAAATATGTCATAATTAAAATAAATAATTTAGCTAGAATTTATTGATATTTACCAAATTCACATTGGATTATGGTAAGTTAGATGTAAATATATTCAATATGTTTCTTTTCCATCACTAAATTTCATGTTTCTTCGTCACTAAGCCAAATAGTTAAAAGACTGTAAATGAATGACAAATAAATTAAACCTGCATGGGTAATCACTAAAATTAAATATTTAAGCTCAGTGATATTTGTAATCACTATAATCACATTGTATTGTGTTATAATAAATGTAAACAATAACTATATTTTTCTTCTTCTCCATCACCAAAATTTTGGATTCTTCACCACTATGAAACTAGGTTAAGAGACTACAAATGAATGACACATAATTTATACATATGCATAATAATTAAAATTAAATAATTAAGCTCAATATTATTTATATTCATCGTATTCACATTGACTTGTGGTATGTTACATCTTAAACTGTTCAATATTTTCCTTCGCCATCCCAAAGTTTTAGATTTTTTATCACTAATCTAAAAACACAAAAGACTATAGTATATGTAAAAAATTAACTATATTTTAATTTTCTACTCCATCACAAAATTTAAGGTTTTTACCCACTAAAAAACAAAGCTAAAAGACTATAATCCATGACATATTTTTTATATAAAATAGGTAATAATTAAAATAAATAATCAATCTAGAATTTATTGATAGTTACCATTTTTGACATTGAATTATGGTAAGTTAGATGTAAATATATTCAATATGTTTCTTCTCTATCAGTAAATTTCATGTTTCTTCGTCATAAGCCAAATAGTTAAAAGACTGTAAATGAATGACAAATAAATTAAATCTACATGGGGAATCACTAAAACTAAATATTTAAGCTCAATGATATTTGTATTCACTATAATCACATTGTATTGTGTTATAATAGATGTAAATAATTTCTATATGTTTCTTCTTCTCCATCACCAAAATTTTGGATTCTTCACCACTAAGAAACTAAGTTAAGAGACTACAAATGAATGACACATAATTTATAGATATGCATAACAATTAAAATTAAATAATCAAGCTGTATGTTATTTATATTCATCGTATTCACATTGACTTATGCTGTGTTACATCTAGAACTGTTCAATATTTTCCATCACAATCCCAAAGTTTTAGATTTTTTTATCACTAGTCTAAAAACACAAAAGACTATAGTATATGTAAAAGAATTAAATATATTTCAATTTTCTACTCCATCACAAAATTTAAGGTTTTTACCCACTAAAAAACAAAGCTAAAAGACTATATCCATGACATATTTTTTTATATAAAATATGTAATAATTAAAATAAATAATTTAGCTAGAATTTATTGATATTTACCAAATTCACATTGGATTATGGTAAGTTAGATGTAAATATATTCAATATGTTTCTTTTCCATCACTAAATTTCATGTTTCTTCGTCACTAAGCCAAATAGTTAAAAGACTATAAATGAATGACAAATAAATTAAACCTGCATGGGTAATCACTAAAATTAAATATTTAAGCTCAGTGATATTTGTAATCACTATAATCACATTGTATTGTGTTATAATAAATGTAAACAATAACTATATTTTTCTTCTTCTCCATCACCAAAATTTTGGATTCTTCACCACTATGAAACTAGGTTAAGAGACTACAAATGAATGACACATAATTTATACATATGCATAATAATTAAAATTAAATAATTAAGCTCAATATTATTTATATTCATCGTATTCACATTGACTTGTGGTATGTTACATCTTAAACTGTTCAATATTTTCCTTCGCCATCCCAAAGTTTTAGATTTTTTATCACTAATCTAAAAACACAAAAGACTATAGTATATGTAAAAAATTAACTATATTTTAATTTTCTACTCCATCACAAAATTTAAGGTTTTTACCCACTAAAAAACAAAGCTAAAAGACTATAATCCATGACATATTTTTTATATAAAATAGGTAATAATTAAAATAAATAATCAATCTAGAATTTATTGATAGTTACCATTTTTGACATTGAATTATGGTAAGTTAGATGTAAATATATTCAATATGTTTCTTCTCTATCAGTAAATTTCATGTTTCTTCGTCATAAGCCAAATAGTTAAAAGACTGTAAATGAATGACAAATAAATTAAATCTACATGGGGAATCACTAAAACTAAATATTTAAGCTCAATGATATTTGTATTCACTATAATCACATTGTATTGTGTTATAATAGATGTAAATAATTTCTATATGTTTCTTCTTCTCCATCACCAAAATTTTGGATTCTTCACCACTAAGAAACTAAGTTAAGAGACTACAAATGAATGACACATAATTTATAGATATGCATAACAATTAAAATTAAATAATCAAGCTCAATGTTATTTATATTCATCGTATTCACATTGACTTATGCTGTGTTACATCTAGAACTGTTCAATATTTTCCATCACAATCCCAAAGTTTTAGATTTTTTTATCACTAATCTAAAAACACAAAAGACTATAGTATATGTAAAAGAATTAAATATATTTCAATTTTCTACTCCATCACAAAATTTAAGGTTTTTACCCACTAAAAAACAAAGCTAAAAGACTATATCCATGACATATTTTTTTATATAAAATATGTAATAATTAAAATAAATAATTTAGCTAGAATTTATTGATATTTACCAAATTCACATTGGATTATGGTAAGTTAGATGTAAATATATTCAATATGTTTCTTTTCCATCACTAAATTTCATGTTTCTTCGTCACTAAGCCAAATAGTTAAAAGACTATAAATGAATGACAAATAAATTAAACCTGCATGGGTAATCACTAAAATTAAATATTTAAGCTCAATGATATTTGTAATCACTATAATCACATTGTATTGTGTTATAATAAATGTAAACAATAACTATATTTTTCTTCTTCTCCATCACCAAAATTTTGGATTCTTCACCACTATGAAACTAGGTTAAGAGACTACAAATGAATGACACATAATTTATACATATGCATAATAATTAAAATTAAATAATTAAGCTCAATATTATTTATATTCATCGTATTCACATTGACTTGTGGTATGTTACATCTTAAACTGTTCAATATTTTCCTTCGCCATCCCAAAGTTTTAGATTTTTTATCACTAATCTAAAAACACAAAAGACTATAGTATATGTAAAAAATTAACTATATTTTAATTTTCTACTCCATCACAAAATTTAAGGTTTTTACCCACTAAAAAACAAAGCTAAAAGACTATAATCCATGACATATTTTTTTATATAAAATAGGTAATAATTAAAATAAATAATCAATCTAGAATTTATTGATATTTACCATTTTCACATTGAATTATGGTAAGTTAGATGTAAATATATTCAATATGTTTCTTCTCTATCAGTAAATTTCATGTTTCTTCGTCATAAGCCAAATAGTTAAAAGACTGTAAATGAATGACAAATAAATTAAATCTACATGGGGAATCACTAAAACTAAATATTTAAGCTCAATGATATTTGTATTCACTATAATCACATTGTATTGTGTTATAATAGATGTAAATAATTTCTATATGTTTCTTCTTCTCCATCACCAAAATTTTGGATTCTTCACCACTAAGAAACTAAGTTAAGAGACTACAAATGAATGACACATAATTTATAGATATGCATAACAATTAAAATTAAATAATCAAGCTCAATGTTATTTATATTCATCGTATTCACATTGACTTATGCTGTGTTACATCTAGAACTGTTCAATATTTTCCATCACAATCCCAAAGTTTTAGATTTTTTTATCACTAATCTAAAAACACAAAAGACTATAGTATATGTAAAAGAATTAACTATATTTTAATTTTCTACTCCATCACAAAATTTAAGGTTTTTACCCACTAAAAAACAAAGCTAAAAGACTATAATCCATGACATATTTTTTTATATAAAATATGTAATTATTAAAATAAATAATTTAGCTTGAATTTATTGATATTTACCATTTTCACATTGAATTATGGTAAGTTAGATGTAAATATATTCAATATGTTTCTTCTCCATCACTAAATTTCATGTTTCTTCACCACTAAGCCAAATAGTTAAAAGACTGTAAATGAATGACAAATAAATTAAACCTGCATGGGTAATCACTAAAATTAAATATTTAAGCTCAATGATATTTGTATTCACTATAATCACATTGTATTGTGTTATAATAGATGTAAACAATTTCTATATTTTTCTTCTTCTCGATCACCAAAATTTTGGATTCTTCACCTCTAAGAAACTAAGTTAAGAGACTACAAATTAATGTCACATAATTTATACATATTCATAACCATTAAAATTAAATAATCAAGCTCAATATTATTTATATTCATTGTATTCACATTGACTTATGGTATGTTACATCTAAAACTGTTCAATATTTTCCTTCACCATCCCAAAGTTTTAGATTTTTTATCACTAATCTAAAAACACAAAAGACTATAGTATATGTAAAAAATTAACTATATTTTAATTTTCTACTCCATCAAAAAATTTAAGGTTTTTACCCACTAAAAAACAAAGCTAAAAGACTATAATCCATGACATATTTTTTATATAAAATAGTTAATAATTAAAATAAATAATCAAGCTGGAATTTATTGATATTTACCATTTTCACATTGAATTATGGTAAGTTAGATGTAAATATATTCAATATGTTTCTTCTCCAGCACTAAACTTCATGTTTTTTCGTTACTAAGCCAAATAGTTAAAGACTGTAAATAAATGACAAACAAATTAAATCTACATGGGTAATCACTAAAATTAAATATTTAAGCTCAAAGATATTTGTATTCACTATAATCACATTGTATTGTATTATAATTGATGTCAACAATTTCTATATTTTTCCTTTTCTCCATCACCAAAATTTTGGTTTCTTCAACACTAAGAAACTAAGTTAAGAGACTACGAATGAATGACACATAATTTATACATACGCATAACAATTAAAATTAAATCATCAATCTCAATATTATTTATATTCATCGTATTTACATTGACTTATGGTATGTTACATCTAGAAATGTTTAATATTTTCCTTCACCATCCAAAAGTCTTAGATTTTTTAATCACTAATTTAAAAAAACAAAAGACTATAGTAGATGTAAAAAATTAACTATATTTAAATATTCTACACCATCAAAAAATTTAAGGTTTTTACCCACTAAAAAACAAAGCTAAAAGATTATAATCCATGACATATTATATATATATATATATATATATATATATATATATATATATATATATATATATATATATATATATATATATATATATATATATATAATTGGTAATAATTAAAATAAATAATCAAGGTAGAATATATTTTTATTTACCTTTTTCAAATTGAATTATGGTAAGTTAGATGTAAATTTCTTCGATATGTTTCTTCTCCATTACTAAATTTCACTATTCTTCAACACTTAGCCACATAGTTAAAAGACTGTAAATGAATGACAACTAAATTAAATCTACATGGGTAATCACTAAAATTAAATATTTAAGCTCAATGATATTTGTATTCACTATAATCACATTGTATTGTGTTATAATAGATGTAAACAATTTCTATATTTTTCTTCTTCTCCATCACCAAAATTTTGGATTCTTCACCACTAAGAAACTAAGTTAAGAGACTACAAATGAATGACACATAATTTATACATATGCATAATAATTAAAATTAAATAATCAAGCTCAGTATTATTTATATTCATCGTATTCACATTGACTTGTGGTATGTTACATCTAAATCTGTTTAATATTTTCCTTCGCCATCCCAAAGTTTTAGATTTTTTTATCACTAATCTAAAAACACAAAAGACTATAGTATATGTAAAAAATTAATTGTATTTTAATTTTCTACTCCATCTCAAAATTTTAGGTTTTTACCCACTAAAAAACAAAGCTAAAAGACTATAATCCATGACATATTTTTTATTTAAAATATTTAATAATTAAAATAAATAATCAAGCTAGAATTTATTGATATTTACCATTTTTACATTGAGTTATGGTAAGTTAGATGTAAATATATTCAATATGTTTCTTCTCCATCTGTAAATTTCATGTTTCTTCATCATAAGCCAAATAGTTAAAAGATTGTAAATGAATGAAAAATAAATTAAATCTACATGGGGAATCACTAAACTTAAATATTTAAGCTCAATGATATTTGTATTCGCTATAATCACATTGTATTGTGTTATAATAGATGTAAACAATTTCTATATGTTTCTTCTTCTCCATCACCAAAATTTTGGATTCTTCACCACTAAGAAACTAAGTTAAGAGACTACAAATGAATGACACATAATTTATAGATATGCATAACAATTAAAATTAAATAATCAAGCTCAATGTTATTTATATTCATCGTATTCACATTGACTTATGTTGTGTTACATCTAGAACTGTTCAATATTTTCCATCCCAATCCCAAAGTTTTAGATTTTTTTATCACTAATCTAAAAACACAAAAGACTATAGTATATGTAAAAGAATTAACTATATTTTAATTTTCTACTCCATCACAAAATTTAAGGTTTTTACCCACTAAAAAACAAAGCTAAAAGACTATATCCATGACATATTTTTTTATATAAAATATGTAATAATTAAAATAAATAATTTAGCTAGAATTTATTGATATTTACCACTTTCACATTGGATTATGGTAAGTTAGATGTAAATATATTCAATATGTTTCTTCTCCATCACTAAATTTCATATTTCTTCGTCACTAAGCCAAATAGTTAAAAGACTGTAAATGAATGACAAATAAATTAAACCTGCATGGGTAATCACTAAAATTAAATATTTAAGCTCAATGATATTTGTAATCACTATAATCACATTGTATTGTGTTATAATAAATGTAAACAATAACTATATTTTTCTTCTTCTCCATCACCAAAATTTTGGATTCTTCACCACTATGAAACTAGGTTAAGAGACTACAAATGAATGACACATAATTGATACATATGCATAATAATTAAAATTAAATAATTAAGCTCAATATTATTTATATTCATCGTATTCACATTGACTTGTGGTATGTTACATCTTAAACTGTTCAATATTTTCCTTCGCCATCCCAAAGTTTTAGATTTTTTATCACTAATCTAAAAACACAAAAGACTATAGTATATTTAAAAAATTAACTATATTTTAATTTTCTACTCCATCACAAAATTTAAGGTTTTTACCCACTAAATAACAAAGCTAAAAGACTATAATCCATGACATATTTTTTTATATAAAATATGTCATAATTAAAATAAATAATTTAGCTAGAATTTATTGATATTTACCACTATCACATTGAATTATGGTAAGTTAGATGTAAATATATTCAATATGTTTCTTCTCCATCACTAAATTTCATGTTTCTTCGTCACTAAGCCAAATAGTTAAAAGACTGTAAATGAATGACAAATAAATTAAACCTGCATGGGTAATCACTAAAATTAAATATTTAAGCTCAATGATATTTGTAATCACTATAATCAAATTGTATTGCGTTATAATAAATGTAAACAATTACTATATTTTTCTTCTTCTCCATCACCAAAATTTTGGATTCTTCACCACCATGAAACTAAGTTAAGAGACTACAAATGAATGACACATAATTTATACATATGCATAATAATTAAAATTAAATAATCAAGATCAATATTATTTATATTCATCGTATTCACATTGACTTGTGGTATGTTACATCTTAAACTGTTCAATATTTTCCTTCACCATCCAAAAGTTTTAGATTTTTTATCACTAGTCTAAAACCACAAAAGACTATAGTATATGTAAAAAATTAATTGTATTTTAATTTTCTACTCCATCACAAAATTTTAGGTTTTTACCCACTAAAAAACAAAGCTAAAAGACTATAATCCATGACATATTTTTTATATAAAATAGGTAATAATTAAAATAAATAATCAATCTAGAATTTATTGATAATTACCATTTTTACATTGAATTATGGTAAGTTAGATGTAAATATATTCAATATGTTTCTTCTCCATCAGTAAATTTCATGTTTCTTCGTCATAAGCCAAATAGTTAAAAGACTGTAAATGAATAACAAATAAATTAAATCTACATGGGGAATCACTAAAACTAAATATTTAAGCTCAATGATATTTGTATTCACTATAATCACATTGTATTGTGTTATAATAGATGTAAATAATTTCTATATGTTTCTTCTTCTCCATCACCAAAATTTTGGATTCTTCACCACTAAGAAACTAAGTTAAGAGACTACAAATGAATGACACATAATTTATAGATATGCATAACAATTAAAATTAAATAATCAAGCTCAATGTTATTTATATTCATCGTATTCACATTGACTTATGCTCTGTTACCTCTAGAACTGTTCAATATTTTCCATCACAATCCCAAAGTTTTAGATTTTTTTATCACTAATCTAAAAACACAAAAGACTATAGTATATGTAAAAGAATTAACTATATTTTAATTTTCTACTCCATCACAAAATTTAAGGTTTTTACCCACTAAAAAACAAAGCTAAAAGACTATAATCCATGACATATTTTTTTATATAAAATATGTAATTATTAAAATAAATAATTTAGCTTGAATTTATTGATATTTACCATTTTCACATTGAATTATGGTAAGTTAGATGTAAATATATTCAATATGTTTCTTCTCCATCACTAAATTTCATGTTTCTTCACCACTAAGCCAAATAGTTAAAAGACTGTAAATGAATGACAAATAAATTAAACCTGCATGGGTAATCACTAAAATTAAATATTTAAGCTCAATGATATTTGTATTCACTATAATCACATTGTATTGTGTTATAATAGATGTAAACAATTTCTATATTTTTCTTCTTCTCGATCACCAAAATTTTGGATTCTTCACCTCTAAGAAACTAAGTTAAGAGACTACAAATTAATGACACATAATTTATACATATTCATAACCATTAAAATTAAATAATCAAGCTCAATATTATTTATATTCATTGTATTCACATTGACTTATGGTATGTTACATCTAAAACTGTTTCAATATTTTCCTTCACCATCCCAAAGTTTTAGATTTTTTATCACTAATCTAAAAACACAAAAGACTATAGTATATGTAAAAAATTAACTATATTTTAATTTTCTACTCCATCAAAAAATTTAAGGTTTTTACCCACTAAAAGACAAAGCTAAAAGACTATAATCCATGACATATTTTTTATATAAAATAGTTA
Organism: Lathyrus sativus; assembly: GCA_963859935.3. NCBI lineage: Eukaryota > Viridiplantae > Streptophyta > Magnoliopsida > Fabales > Fabaceae > Lathyrus > Lathyrus sativus. The sequence goes on along the minus strand of CAWUDS030000414.1, from coordinate 20,549 downwards.
ATAATTAAAATAAATAATCAAGCTGGAATTTATTGATATTTACCATTTTCACATTGAATTATGGTAAGTTAGATGTAAATATATTCAATATGTTTCTTCTCCAGCACTAAACTTCATGTTTCTTTGTTACTAAGCCAAATAGTTAAAGACTGTAAATAATTGACAAACAAATTAAATCTACATGGGTAATCACTAAAATTAAATATTTAAGCTCAAAGATATTTGTATTCACTATAATCACATTGTATTGTATTATAATTGATGTCAACAATTTCTATATTTTTCCTTTTCTCCATCACCAAAATTTTGGTTTCTTCAACACTAAGAAACTAAGTTAAGAGACTACAAATGAATGACACATAATTTATACATACGCATAACAATTAAAATTAAATCATCAATCTCAATATTATTTATATTCATCGTATTTACATTGACTTATGGTATGTTACATCTAGAAATGTTTAATATTTTCCTTCACCATCCAAAAGTTTTAGATTTTTTAATCACTAATTTAAAAACACAAAAGACTATAGTAGATGTAAAAAATTAACTATATTTAAATATTCTACACCATCACAAAATTTAAGGTTTTTACCCACTAAAAAACAAAGCTAAAAGATTATAATCCATGACATATTATATATATATATATATATATATATATATATATATATATATATAATTGGTAATAATTAAAATAAATAATCAAAGTAGAATATATTTTTATTTACCTTTTTCACATTGAATTATGGTAAGTTAGATGTAAATTTCTTCAATATGTTTCTTCTCCATCACTAAATTTCACTATTCTTCAACACTTAGCCACATAGTTAAAAGACTGTAAATGAATGACAACTAAATTAAATCTACATGGGTAATCACTAAAATTAAATATTTAAGCTCAATGATATTTGTATTCACTATAATCACATTGTATTGTGTTATAATAGATGTAAACAATTTCTATATTTTTCTTATTCTCCATCACCAAAATTTTGGATTCTTCACCACTAAGAAACTAAGTTAAGAGACTACAAATGAATGACACATAATTTATACATATGCATAATAATTAAAATTAAATAATCAAGCTCAGTATTATTTATATTCATCGTATTCACATTGACTTGTGGTATGTTACATCTAAATCTGTTTAATATTTTCCTTCGCCATCCCAAAGTTTTAGATTTTTTTATCACTAATCTAAAAACACAAAAGACTATAGTATATGTAAAAAATTAATTGTATTTTAATTTTCTACTCCATCACAAAATTTAAGGTTTTTACCCACTAAATAACAAAGCTAAAAGACTATAATCCATGACATATTTTTTTATATAAAATATGTCATAATTAAAATAAATAATTTAGCTAGAATTTATTGATATTTACCACTATCACATTGAATTATGGTAAGTTAGATGTAAATATATTCAATATGTTTCTTCTCCATCACTAAATTTCATGTTTCTTCGTCACTAAGCCAAATAGTTAAAAGACTGTAAATGAATGACAAATAAATTAAACCTGCATGGGTAATCACTAAAATTAAATATTTAAGCTCAATGATATTTGTAATCACTATAATCAAATTGTATTGTGTTATAATAAATGTAAACAATTACTATATTTTTCTTCTTCTCCATCACCAAAATTTTGGATTCTTCACCACCATGAAACTAAGTTAAGAGACTACAAATGAATGACACATAATTTATACATATGCATAATAATTAAAATTAAATAATCAAGATCAATATTATTTATATTCATCGTATTCACATTGACTTGTGGTATGTTACATCTTAAACTGTTCAATATTTTCCTTCACCATCCAAAAGTTTTAGATTTTTTATCACTAGTCTAAAACCACAAAAGACTATAGTATATGTAAAAAATTAATTGTATTTTAATTTTCTACTCCATCACAAAATTTTAGGTTTTTACCCACTAAAAAACAAAGCTAAAAGACTATAATCCATGACATATTTTTTATATAAAATAGGTAATAATTAAAATAAATAATCAATCTAGAATTTATTGATAATTACCATTTTTACATTGAATTATGGTAAGTTAGATGTAAATATATTCAATATGTTTCTTCTCCATCAGTAAATTTCATGTTTCTTCGTCATAAGCCAAATAGTTAAAAGACTGTAAATGAATAACAAATAAATTAAATCTACATGGGGAATCACTAAAACTAAATATTTAAGCTCAATGATATTTGTATTCACTATAATCACATTGTATTGTGTTATAATAGATGTAAATAATTTCTATATGTTTCTTCTTCTCCATCACCAAAATTTTGGATTCTTCACCACTAAGAAACTAAGTTAAGAGACTACAAATGAATGACACATAATTTATAGATATGCATAACAATTAAAATTAAATAATCAAGCTCAATGTTATTTATATTCATCGTATTCACATTGACTTATGCTCTGTTACCTCTAGAACTGTTCAATATTTTCCATCACAATCCCAAAGTTTTAGATTTTTTTATCACTAATCTAAAAACACAAAAGACTATAGTATATGTAAAAGAATTAACTATATTTTAATTTTCTACTCCATCACAAAATTTAAGGTTTTTACCCACTAAAAAACAAAGCTAAAAGACTATAATCCATGACATATTTTTTTATATAAAATATGTAATTATTAAAATAAATAATTTAGCTTGAATTTATTGATATTTACCATTTTCACATTGAATTATGGTAAGTTAGATGTAAATATATTCAATATGTTTCTTCTCCATCACTAAATTTCATGTTTCTTCACCACTAAGCCAAATAGTTAAAAGACTGTAAATGAATGACAAATAAATTAAACCTGCATGGGTAATCACTAAAATTAAATATTTAAGCTCAATGATATTTGTATTCACTATAATCACATTGTATTGTGTTATAATAGATGTAAACAATTTCTATATTTTTCTTCTTCTCGATCACCAAAATTTTGGATTCTTCACCTCTAAGAAACTAAGTTAAGAGACTACAAATTAATGACACATAATTTATACATATTCATAACCATTAAAATTAAATAATCAAGCTCAATATTATTTATATTCATTGTATTCACATTGACTTATGGTATGTTACATCTAAAACTGTTTCAATATTTTCCTTCACCATCCCAAAGTTTTAGATTTTTTATCACTAATCTAAAAACACAAAAGACTATAGTATATGTAAAAAATTAACTATATTTTAATTTTCTACTCCATCAAAAAATTTAAGGTTTTTACCCACTAAAAGACAAAGCTAAAAGACTATAATCCATGACATATTTTTTATATAAAATAGTTAATAATTAAAATAAATAATCAAGCTGGAATTTATTGATATTTACCATTTTCACATTGAATTATGGTAAGTTAGATGTAAATATATTCAATATGTTTCTTCTCCAGCACTAAACTTCATGTTTCTTCGTTACTAAGCCAAATAGTTAAAGACTGTAAATAATTGACAAACAAATTAAATCTACATGGGTAATCACTAAAATTAAATATTTAAGCTCAAAGATATTTGTATTCACTATAATCACATTGTATTGTATTATAATTGATGTCAACAATTTCTATATTTTTCCTTTTCTCCATCACCAAAATTTTGGTTTCTTCAACACTAAGAAACTAAGTTAAGAGACTACAAATGAATGACACATAATTTATACATACGCATAACAATTAAAATTAAATCATCAATCTCAATATTATTTATATTCATCGTATTTACATTGACTTATGGTATGTTACATCTAGAAATGTTTAATATTTTCCTTCACCATCCAAAAGTTTTAGATTTTTTAATCACTAATTTAAAAACACAAAAGACTATAGTAGATGTAAAAAATTAACTATATTTAAATATTCTACACCATCACAAAATTTAAGGTTTTTACCCACTAAAAAACAAAGCTAAAAGATTATAATCCATGACATATTATATATATATATATATATATATATATATATATATATATATATATATATATATATATAATTGGTAATAATTAAAATAAATAATCAAAGTAGAATATATTTTTATTTACCTTTTTCACATTGAATTATGGTAAGTTAGATGTAAATTTCTTCAATATGTTTCTTCTCCATCACTTAATTTCACTATTCTTCAACACTTAGCCACATAGTTAAAAGACTGTAAATGAATGACAACTAAATTAAATCTACATGGGTAATCACTAAAATTAAATATTTAAGCTCAATGATATTTGTATTCACTATAATCACATTGTATTGTGTTATAATAGATGTAAACAATTTCTATATTTTTCTTATTCTCCATCACCAAAATTTTGGATTCTTCACCACTAAGAAACTAAGTTAAGAGACTACAAATGAATGACACATAATTTATACATATGCATAATAATTAAAATTAAATAATCAAGCTCAGTATTATTTATATTCATCGTATTCACATTGACTTGTGGTATGTTACATCTAAATCTGTTTAATATTTTCCTTCGCCATCCCAAAGTTTTAGATTTTTTTATCACTAATCTAAAAACACAAAAGACTATAGTATATGTAAAAAATTAATTGTATTTTAATTTTCTACTCCATCACAAAATTTTAGGTTTTTACCCACTAAAAAACAAAGCTAAAAGACTATAATCCATGACATATTTTTTATTTAAAATAGGTAATAATTAAAATAAATAATCAAGCTAGAATTTATTGATATTTACCATTTTTACATTGAGTTATGGTAAGTTAGATGTAAATATATTCAATATGTTTCTTCTCCATCTGTAAATTTCATGTTTCTTCATCATAAGCCAAATAGTTAAAAGATTGTAAATGAATGAAAAATAAATTAAATCTACATGGGGAATCACTAAACTTAAATATTTAAGCTCAATGATATTTGTATTCACTATAATCACATTGTATTGTGTTATAATAGATGTAAACAATTTCTATATGTTTCTTCTTCTCCATCACCAAAATTTTGGATTCTTCACCACTAAGAAACTAAGTTAAGAGACTACAAATGAATGACACATAATTTATAGATATGCATAACAATTAAAATTAAATAATCAAGCTCAATGTTATTTTTATTCATCGTATTCACATTGACTTATGATGTGTTACATCTAGAACTATTCAATATTTTCCATCACAATCCCAAAGTTTTAGATTTTTTTATCACTAATCTAAAAACACAAAAGACTATAGTATATGTAAAAGAATTAACTATATTTTAATTTTCTACTCCATCACAAAATTTAAGCTTTTTACCCACTTAAAAACAAAGCTAAAAGACTATAATCCATGACATATTTTTTTATGTAAAATATGTAATTATTAAAATAAATAATTTAGCTAGAATTTATTGATATTTACCATTTTCACATTGAATTATGGTAAGTTAGATGTAAATATATTCAATATGTTTCTTCTCCATCACTAAATTTTATGTTTTTTCACCACTAAGCCAAATAGTTAAAAGATTGTAAATGAATGACAAATAAATTAAACCTGCATGGGTAATCACTAAAATTAAATATTTAATCTCAATGATATTTGTATTCACTATAATCACATTGTATTGTGTTATAATAGATGTAAACAATTTCTATATTTTTCTTCTTCTCGATCACCAAAATTTTGGATTCTTCACCTCTAAGAAACTTAGTTAAGAGACTACAAATTAATGACACATAACTTATACATATTCATAACCATTAAAATTAAATAATCAAGCTCAATATTATTTATATTTATTGTATTCACATTGACTTATGGTATGTTACATCTAAAACTGTTCAATATTTTCCTTCACCATTCCAAAGTTTTAGATTTTTTATCACTAATGTAAAAACACAAAAGACTATAGTATATGTAAAAAATTAACTATATTTTAATTTTCTACTCCATCAAAAAATTTAAGGTTTTAACCCACTAAAAAACAAAGCTAAAAGACTATAATCCATGATATATTTTTTATATAAAATAGTTAATAATTAAAATAAATAATCAAGCTGGAATTTATTGATATTTACCATTTTCACATTGAATTATGGTAAGTTAGATGTAAATATATTCAATATGTTTCTTCTCCAGCACTAAACTTCATGTTTCTTCGTTACTAAGCCAAATAGTTAAAAGACTGTAAATAAATGACAAACAAATTAAATCTACATGGGTAATCACTAAAATTAAATATTTAAGCTCAATGATATTTGTATTCACTATAATCACATTGTATTGTATTATAATTGATGGCAACAATTTCTATATTTTTCCTTTTCTCCATCACCAAAATTTTGGTTTCTTCAACACTAAGAAACTAAGTTAAGAGACTACAAATGAATGACACATAATTTATACATACGCATAACAATTAAAATTAAATCATCAATCTCAATATTATTTATATTCATCGTATTTACATTGACTTATGGTATGTTACATCTAGAAATGTTCAGTATTTTCCTTCACCATCCAAAAGTTTTAGATTTTTTAATCACTAATTTAAAAACACAAAAGACTATAGTAGATGTAAAAAATTAACTATATTTAAATATTCTACACCATCACAAAATTTAAGGTTTTTACCCACTAAAAAACAAAGCTAAAAGATTATAATCCATGACATATTATATATATATATATATATATATATATATATATATATATATATATATATATATAATTGGTAATAATTAAAATAAATAATCAAGGTAGAATATATTTTTATTTACCTTTTTCACATTGAATTATGGTAAGTTAGATGTAAATATCTTCAATATGTTTCTTCTCCATCACTAAATTTCATTATTCTTCAACACTTAGCCACATAGTTAATAGACTGTAAATGAATGACAACTAAATTAAATCTACATGGGTAATCACTAAAATTAAATATTTAAGCTCAATGATATTTGTATTCACTATAATCACATTGTATTGTGTTATAATAGATGTAAACAATTTCTATATTTTTCTTCTTCTACATCACCAAAATTTTGGATTCTTCACCACTAAGAAACTAAGTTAAGAGACTACAAATGAATGACACATAATTTATACATATGCATAATAATTAAAATTAAATAATCAAGCTCAGTATTATTTATATTCATCGTATTCACATTGACTTGTGGTATGTTACATCTAAATCTGTTCAATATTTTCCTTCGCCATCCCAAAGTTTTAGATTTTTTTATCACTAATCTAAAAACACAAAAGACTATAGTATATGTAAAAAATTAATTGTATTTTAATTTTCTACTCCGTCACAAAATTTTAGGTTTTTACCTACTAAAAAACAAAGCTAAAAGACTATAATCCATTACATATTTTTTATTTAAAATAGGTAATAATTAAAATAAATAATCAAGATAGAATTTATTGATATTTACCATTTTTACATTGAGTTATGGTAAGTTAGATGTAAATATATTCAATATGTTTCTTCTCCATCTGTAAATTTCATGTTTTTTCATCATAAGCCAAATAGTTAAAAGATTGTAAATGAATGAAAAATAAATTAAATCTACATGGGGAATCACTAAAATTAAATATTTAAGCTCAATGATATTTGTATTCACTATAATCACATCGTATTGTGTTATAATAGATGTAAACAATTTCTATATTTTTCTTCTTCATAATCACAAAAATTTTGGATTCATCACCTCTAAGAAACTAAGTTAAGAGACTACAAATGAATGACACATAATTTATACATATGCATAACAATTAAAATTAAATAATCAAGCTCAATGTTATTTATATTCATCGTATTCATATTGACTTATGCTGTGCTACATCTAGAACTGTTCAATATTTTCCATCACAATCCCAAAGTTTTAGATTTTTTTATCACTAATCTAAAAACACAAAAGACTATAGTATATGTAAAAAATTAACTATATTTTAATTTTCTACTCCATAAAAAAATTTAAGGTTTTTACCCACTAAAAAACAAAGCTAAAAGACTATAATCCATGACATATTTTTTATATAAAATAGTTAATAATTAAAATAAATAATCAAGCTAGAATTTATTGATATTTACCATTTTCACATTGAATTATGGTAAGTTAGATGTAAATATATTCAATATGTTTCTTCTCCAGCACTAAACTTCATGTTTCTTCGTCACTAAGCCAAATAGTTAAAAGACTGTAAATGAATGACAAATAAATTAAATCTACATGGGTAATCACTAAAATTAAATATTTAAGCTCAATGATATTTGTATTCACTATAATCACATTGTATTGTATTATAATTGATGGCAACAATTTCTATATTTTTCCTTTTCTCCATCACCAAAATTTTGGTTTCTTCAACACTAAGAAACTAAGTTAAGAGACTACAAATGAATGACACATAATTTATACATATGCATAACAATTAAAATTAAATAATCAAGCTCAATGTTATTTATATTCATCGTATTCATATTGACTTATGCTGTGTTACATCTAGAACTATTCAATATTTTCCATCACAATCCCAAAGTTTTAGATTTTTTTATCACTAATCTAAAAACACAAAAGACTATTGTATATGTAAAAAATTAACTATATTTTAATTTTCTACTCCATCAAAAAATTTAAGGTTTTTACCCACTAAAAAACAAAGCTAAAAGACTATAATCCATGACATATTTTTTATATAAAATAGTTAATAATTAAAATAAATAATCAAGCTAGAATTTATTGATATTTACCATTTTCACATTTAATTATGGTAAGTTAGATGTAAATATATTCAATATGTTTCTTCTCCAGCACTAAACTTCATGTTTCTTCGTCACTAAGCCAAATAGTTAAAAGACTGTAAATGAATGACAAATAAATTAAATCTACATGGGTAATCACTAAAATTAAATATTTAAGCTCAATGATATTTGTATTCACTATAATCACATTGTATTGTATTATAATTGATGGCAACAATTTCTATATTTTTCCTTTTCTCCATCACCAAAATTTTGGTTTCTTCAACACTAAGAAACTAAGTTAAGAGACTACAAATGAATGACATATAATTTATACATACGCATAACAATTAAAATTAAATCATCAATCTCAATATTATTTATATTCATCGTATTTACATTGACTTATGGTATGTTACATCTAGAAATGTTCAATATTTTCCTTCATCATCCAAAAGTTTTAGATTTTTTAATCACTTATTTAAAAACACAAAAGACTATAGTAGATGTAAAAAATTAACTATATTTAAATATTCTACACCATCACAAAATTTAAGGTTTTTACCCACTAAAAAACAAAGCTAAAACATTATAATCCATGACATATTATATATATATATATATATATATATATATATATATATATATATATATATATATATATATATATATATATATATATATATATATATATATATATATATATATATATATATATATATATATATAATTGGTAATAATTAAAATAAATAATCAAGGTAGAATATATTTTTATTTACCTTTTTCACATTGAATTATGGTAAGTTAGATGTAAATATCTTCAATATGTTTCTTCTCCATCACTAAGTTTCACTATTCTTCAACACATAGCCACATAGTTAAAAGACTGTAAATGAATGACAACTAAATTAAATCTACATGGGTAATCACTAAAATTAAATATTTAAGCTCAATGATATTTGTATTCACTATAATCACATTGTATTGTGTTATAATAGATGTAAACAATTTCTATATTTTTCTTCTTCTACATCACCAAAATTTTGGATTCTTCACCACTAAGAAACTAAGTTAAGAGACTACAAATGAATGACACATAATTTATACATATGCATAATAATTAAAATTAAATAATCAAGCTTAGTATTATTTATATGCATCATATTCACATTGACTTGTGGTATGTTACATCTAAATCTGTTCAATATATTCCTTTGCCATCCCAAAGTTTTAGATTTTTTTATCACTAATCTAAAAACACAAAAGACTATAGTATATGTAAAAAATTAATTGTATTCTAATTTTCTACTCCATCACAAAATTTTAGGTTTTTACCCACTAAAAAACAAAGCTAAAAGACTATAATCCATGACATATATTCTATTTAAAATAGGTAATAATTAAAATAAATAATCAAGATATAATTTATTGATATTTACCATTTTTACATTGAGTTATGGTAAGTTAGATGTAAATATATCCAATATGTTTCTTCTCCATCTGTAAATTTCATGTTTCTTCATCATAAGCCAAATAGTTAAAAGATTGTAAATGAATGAAAAATAAATTAAATCTACATGGGGAATCACTAAAATTAAATATTTAAGCTCAATGATATTTGTATTCACTATAATCACATTGTATTGTGTTATAATAGATGTAAACAATTTCTATATTTTTCTTCTTCTCAATCACCAAAATTTTGGATTCTTCACCTCTAAGAAACTAAGTTAAGAGACTACAAATTAATGACACATAATTTATACATATTCATAACCATTAAAATTAAATAATCAAGCTCAATATTATTTATATTCATCGTATTCACATTGACTTATGTTGTGTTACATCTAGAACTGTTCAATATTTTCCATCACAATCCCAAAGTTTTAGATTTTTTTTATCACTAATCTAAAAACACAAAAGACTATAGTATATGTAAAAAATTAACTATATTTTAATTTTCTACTCCATCACAAAATTTAAGGTTTTTACCCACTAAAAAAACAAAGCTAAAAGACTATAATCCATGACATATTTTTTTATATAAAATATGTAATAATTAAAATAAATAATTTAGCTAGAATTTATTAATATTTACGATTTTCACATTGAATTATGGTAAGTTAGATGTAAATATATTCAATATGTCTCTTCTCCATCACAAAATTTCATTTTTCTTCGTCACTAAGCCAAATAGTTAAAAGACTGTAAATGAATGACAAATAAATTAAATCTACATGGGTAATCACTAAAATTAAATATTTAAGCTCAATGATATTTGTATTCACTATAATCACATTGTATTGTATTATAATTGATGGCAACAATTTCTATATTTTTCCTTTTCTCCATCACCAAAATTTTGGTTTCTTCAACACTAAGAAACTAAGTTAAGAGACTACAAATGAATGACACATAATTTATACATACGCATAACAATTAAAATTAAATCATCAATCTCAATATTATTTATATTCATCGTATTTACATTGACTTATGGTATGTTACATCTAGAAATGTTCAATATTTTCCTTCACCATCCAAAAGTTTTAGATTTTTTAATCACTAATTTAAAAACACAAAAGACTATAGTAGATGTAAAAAATTAACTATATTTAAATATTCTACACCATCACAAAATTTAAGGTTTTTACCCACTAAAAAACAAAGCTAAAAGATTATAATCCATGACATATTATATATATATATATATAATTGGTAATAATTAAAATAAATAATCAAGGTAGAATATATTTTTATTTGTCTTTTTCACATTGAATTATGGTAAGTTAGATGTAAATATCTTCAATATGTTTCTTCTCCATCACTAAATTTCACTATTCTTCAACACTTAGCCACATAGTTAAAAGACTGTAAATGAATGACAAATAAATTAAATCTACATGGGTAATCACTAAAATTAAATATTTAAGCTCAATGATATTTGTATTCACTATAATCACATTGTATTGTGTTATAATAGAAGTAAACAATTTCTATTTTTTTCTTCTTCTCCATCACCAAAATTTTGGATTCTTCACCACTAAGAAACTAAGTTAAGAGACTACAAATGAATGACACATAATTTATACATATGCATAATAATTAAAATTAAATAATCAAGCTCAGTATTATTTATATTCATCGTATTCACATTGACTTGTGGTATGTTACATCTAAATCTGTTCAATATTTTCCTTCGCCGTCCCAAAGTTTTCAATTTTTTATCACTAATCTAAAAACACAAAAGACTATAGTATATGTAAAAAATTAATTGTATTTTAATTTTCTACTCCATCATAAAATTTTAGGTTTTTACCCACTAAAAAACAAAGCTAAAAGACTATAATCCATGACATATTTTTTATTTAAAATAGGTAATAATTAAATTAAATAATCAAGCTAGAATTTATTGATATTTACCATTTTTACATTGAGTTATGGTAAGTTAGATGTAAATATATTCAATATGTTTCTTCTCCATCTGTAAATTTCATGTTTCTTCATCATAAGCCAAATAGTTAAAAGACTGTAAATGAATGAAAAATAAATTAAATCTACATGGGGAATCACTAAAATTAAATATTTAAGCTCAATGATATTTGTATTCACTATAATCACATTGTATTGTGTTATAATAGATGTAAACAATTACAATATTTTTATTCTTCTCAATCACCCATATTTTGGATTCATCACCTCTAAGAAACTAAGTTAAGAGACTAAAAATGAATGACACATAATTTATACATATTCATAACCATTAAAATTAAATAATCAAGCTTAATATTATTTATATTTATCGTATTCAGATTGACTTATGGTATGTTACATCTAAAACTGTTCAATATTTTCCTTCACCATCCCAAAGTTTTAGATTTTTTTATCACTAATCTAAAAACACGAAAGACTATAGTATATGTAAAAAATAAACTATATTTTAATTTTCTACTCCATCACAAAATTTAAGGTTTTTACCGACTAAAAAACAACGCTAAAAGACTATAATCCATGACATATTTTTTATATAAAATAGGTAATAATTAAAATAAATAATCAAGCTAGAATTTATTGATATTTACCATTTTCACATTGAATTATGGTAAGTTAGATGTAAATATATTCAATATGTTTCTTCTCCATCACTAAACTTCATGTTTCTTCGTCACTAAGCCAAATTGTTAAAAGACCGTAAATGAATGACAAATAAATTAAATCTACATGGGTAATAACTAAAATTAAATATTTAAGCTCAATGATATTTGTATTCATTATAATCACATTGTATTGTGTTATAATAGATGTAAACAATTTCTATATGTTTCTTCTTCTCCATCACCAAAATTTTGGATTCTTCACTACTAAGAAACTAAGTTAAGAGACTACAAATGAATGACACATAATTTATACATATGCATAATAATTAAAATGAAATAATCAAGCTCAATATTATTTATATTCATCGTATTCACATTGACATATGCTATGTTACATCTATAACTGTTCAATATTTTCCATCCCCATCCCAAAGTTTTAGATTTTTTTATCACTAATCTAAAAACACAAAAGACTATAGTATATGTAAAAAATTAACTATATTTTAATTTTCTACTCCATCACAAAATTTAAGCTTTTTACCCACTAAAAAAACAAAGCTAAAAGACTATAATGCATGACATATTTTTTTATATAAAATATGTAATAATTAAAATAAATAATTTAGCTATAATTTATTGATATTTACCATTTTCACATTGAATTATGGTAAGTTAGATGTAAATATATTCAATATGTTTCTTCTCCAGCACTAAACTTCATGTTTCTTCGTTACTAAGCCAAATAGTTAAAAGACTGTAAATAAATGACAAATAAATTAAACCTGCATGTGTAATCACTAAAATTAAATATTTAAGCTCAATGATATTTGTATTCACTATAATCACATTGTATTGTGTTATAATAGATGTCAACAATTTCTATATTTTTCCTTTTCTCCATCACCAAAATTTTGGTTTCTTCAACACTAAGAAACTAAGTTAAGAGACAACAAATGAATGACACATAATTTATACATACGCATAACAATTAAAATTAAAACATCAATCTCAATATTATTTATATTCATCGTATTTACATTGACTTATGGTATGTTACATCTAGAAATGTTCAATATTTTCCTTCACCATCCCAAAGTTTTAGATTTTTTAATCACTATTTTAAAAACACAAAAGACTATAGTAGATGTAAAAGATTATCTATATTTAAATATTCTACACCATCACAAAATTTAAGGTTTTCACCCACTAAAAAACAAAGCTAAAAGATTATAATCCATGACATATTATATATATAAAATTGGTAATAATTAAAATAAATAATCAAGGTAGAATATATTTTTATTTACCTTTTTCACATTGAATTATGGTAAGTTCGATGTAAATATCTTCAATATGTTTCTTCTCCATCACTAAATTTCACTATTCTTCAACACTTAGCCACATAGTTAAAAGACTGTAAATGAATGACAAATAAATTAAATCTACATGGGTAATCACTAAAATTAAATATTTAAGCTCAATGATATTTGTATTCACTATAATCACATTGTATTGTGTTATAATAGATGTAAACAATTTCTATATTTTTCTTCTTCTCCATCATCAAAATTTTGGATTCTTCACCATTAAGAAACTAAGTTAAGAAACTACAAATGAATGACACATAATTTATACATATGCATAATAATTAAAATTAAATAATCAAGCTCAGTATTATTTATATTCATCGTATTCACATTGACTTGTGGTATGTTACATCTAAATCTGTTCAATATTTTCCTTCCCCATCCCAAAGTTTTAGATTTTTTATCACTAATCTAAAAACACAAAAGACTATAGTATATGTAAAAAATTAACTATATTTTAATTTTCTACTCCATCAAAAAATTTAAGGTTTTTACCCACTAAAAAACAAAGCTAAAAGACTATAATCCATGACATATTTTTTATATAAAATAGTTAATAATTAAAATAAATAATCAAGCTGGAATTTATTGATATTTACCATTTTCACATTGAATTATGGTAAGTTAGATGTAAATATATTCAATATGTTTCTTCTCCAGCACTAAACTTCATGTTTCTTCGTTACTAAGCCAAATAGTTAAAAGACTGTAAATAAATGACAAATAAATTAAATCTACATGGGTAATCACTAAAATTAAATATATAAGCTCAATAATATTTGTATTCACTATAATCACATTGTATTGTATCATAATAGATGTCAAAAATTTCTATATTTTTCCTTTTCTCCATCACCAAAATTTTGGTTTCTTCAACACTAAGAAACTAAGTTAAGAGACAACAAATGAATGACACATAATTTATACATACGCATAACAATTATAATTAAAATATCAATCTCAATATTATTTATATTCATCGTATTTACATTGACTTATGGTATGTTACATCTAGAAATGTTCAATATTTTCCTTCACCATCCCAAAGTTTTAAATTTTTTAATCACTAATTTAAAAACACAAAAGACTATAGTAGATGTAAAAAATTAACTATATTTAAATATTCTACACCATCACAAAATTTAAGGTTTTCACCCACTAAAAAACAAAGCTAAAAGATTATAATCCATGACATATTATATATATAAAATTGGTAATAATTAAAATAAATAATCAAGGTAGAATATATTTTTGTTTACCTTTTTCACATTGAATTATGGTAAGTTAGATGTAAATATCTTCAATATGTTTCTTCTCCATCACTAAATTTCACTATTCTTCAACACTTAGCCACATAGTTAAAAGACTGTAAATGAATGACAAATAAATTAAATATACATGGGTAATCACTAAAATTAAATATTTAAGCTAAATGATATTTGTATTCACTATAATCACATTGTATTGTGTTATAATAGATGTAAACAATTTCTATATTTTTCTTCTTCTCCATCACCAAAATTTTGGATTCTTCACTACTAAGAAACTAAGTTAAGGGACTACAAATGAATGACGCATAATTTATACATATGCATAACAATTAAAATGAAATAATCAAGCTCAACGTTATTTATATTCATCGTATTCACATTGACATATGCTATGTTACATCTAGAACTGTTCAATATTTTCCATCACCATCCCAAAGTTTTAGATTTTTTTATCACTAATCTAAAAACACAAAAGACTATAGTATATGTAAAAAAATTAACTATATTTTAATTTTCTACTCCATCAAAAAATTTAAGGTTTTTACCCAATAAAAAACAAAGCTAAAAGACTATAATCCATGACATATTTTTTTATATAAAATTTGTAATAATTAAAATAAATAATTTAGCTAGAATTTATTAATATTTACGATTTTCAAATTGAATTATGGTAAGTTAGATGTAAATATATTCAATATGTTTCTTCTCCATCACTAAACTTCATGTTTCTTCGTCACTAAGCCAAATTGTTAAAAGACCGTAAATGAATGACAAATAAATTAAATCTACATGGGTAATCACTAAAATTAAATATATAAGCTCAATGATATTTGTATTCACTATAATCACATTGTATTGTATCATAATAGATGTCAACAATTTCTATATTTTTCCTTTTCTCCATCACCAAAATTTTGGTTTCTTCAACACTAAGAAACTAAGTTAAGAGACAACAAATGAATGACACATAATTTATACATACGCATAACAATTAAAATTAAAACATCAATCTCAATATTATTTATATTCATCGTATTTACATTGACTTGTGGTATGTTACATCTAGAAATGTTCAATAGTTTCCTTCAGCATCCCAAAGTTTTAGATTTTTTAATCACTAATTTAAAAACACAAAAGACTATAGTAGATGTAAAAAATTAACTATATTTAAATATTCTACACCATCACAAAATTTAAGGTTTTCACCCACTAAAAAACAAAGCTAAAAGATTATAATCCATGACATATTATATATATAAAATTGGTAATAATTAAAATAAATAATCAAGGTAGAATATATTTTTATTTACCTTTTTCACATTGAATTATGGTAAGTTAGATGTAAATATCTTCAATATGTTTCTTCTCCATCACTAAATTTCACTATTCTTCAACACTTAGCCACATAGTTAAAAGACTGTAAATGAATGACAAATAAATTAAATCTACATGGGTAATCACTAAAATTAAATATTTAAGCTCAATGATATTTGTATTCACTATAATCACATTGTATTGTGTTATAATAGATGTAAACAATTTCTATATTTTTCTTCTTCTCCATCACCAAAATTTTGGATTCTTCACCACTAAGAAACTAAGTTAAGAAACTACAAATGAATGACACATAATTTATACATATGCATTATAATTAAAATTAAATAATCAAGCTCAGTATTATTTATATTCATCGTATTCACATTGACTTGTGGTATGTTACATCTAAATCTGTTCAATATTTTCCTTCGCCATCCCAAAGTTTTAGATTTTTTATCACTAATCTAAAAACACAAAAGACTATAGTATATGTAAAAAATTAATTGTATTTTAATTTTCTACTACATCACAAAATTTTAGGTTTTTACCCACTAAAAAACAAAGCTAAAAGACTATAATCCATGACATATTTTTTATTTAAAATAGGTAATAATTAAAATAAATAATCAAGCTAGAATTTATTGATATTTACCATTTTTACATTGAGTTATGGTAAGTTAGATGTAAATATATTCAATATGTTTCTTCTCCATCTGTAAATTTCATGTTTCTTCATCATAAGCCAAATAGTTAAAAGACTTTAAATGAATGAAAAATAAATTAAATCTACATGGGGAATCACTAAAATTAAATATTTAAGCTCAATGATATTTGTATTCACTATAATCACATTGTATTGTGTTATAATAGATGTAAACAATTTCTATATTTTTATTCTTCTCAATCACCCAAATTTTGGATTCATCACCTCTAAGAAACTAAGTTAAGAGACTAAAAATGAATGACACATAATTTATACATATTCATAACCATTAAAATTAAATAATCAAGCTCAATATTATTTATATTCATCGTATTCACATTGACTTATGGTATGTTACATCTAAAACCGTTCAATATTTTCCGTCACCATCCCAAAGTTTTAGATTCTTTATCACTAATCTAAAAACACGAAAGACTATAGTATATGTAAAAAATTAACTATATTTTAATTTTCTACTCCATCACAAAATTTAAGGTTTTTACCGACTAAAAAACAAAGCTAAAAGACTATAATCCATGACATATTTTTTTATATAAAATAGGTAATAATTAAAATAAATAATCAAGCTAGAATTTATTGATATTTACCATTTTCACATTGAATTATGGTAAGTTAGATGTAAATATATTCAATATGTTTCTTCTCCATCACTAAACTTCATGTTTCTTCGTCACTAAGCCAAATTGTTAAAAGACCGTAAATGAATGACAAATAAATTAAATCTACATGGGTAATAACTAAAATTAAATATTTAAGCTCAATGATATATGTATTCACTATAATCACATTGTATTGTGTTATAATAGATGTAAACAATTTCTATATGTTTCTTCTTCTCCATCACCATAATTTTGGATTCTTCACTACTAAGAAACTAAGTTAAGAGACTACAAATGAATGACACATAATTTATACATATGCATAACAATTAAAATGAAATAATCAAGCTCAATATTATTTATATTCATCGTATTCACATTGACATATGCTATGGTACATCTAGAACTGTTCAATATTTTCCATCACCATCCCAAAGTTTTAGATTTTTTTATCACTAATCTAAAAACACAAAAGACTATAGTATATGTAAAAAATTAACTATATTTTAATTTTCTACTCCATCACAAAATTTAAGCTTTTTACCCACTAAAAAAACAAAGCTAAAAGACTATAATGCATGACATTTTTTTTATATAAAATATGTAATAAATAAAATAAATAATTTAGCTATAATTTATTGATATTTACCATTTTCACATTGAATTATGGTAAGTTAGATGTAAATATATTCAATATGTTTCTTCTCCATCACTAAATTTCATGTTTCTTCGTCACTAAGCCAAATAGTTAAAAGACTGTAAATGAATGACAAATAAATTAAACCTGCATGTGTAATCACTAAAATTAAATATTTAAGCTCAATGATATTTGTATTCACTATAATCACATTGTATTGTGTTATAATAGATGTAAACAATTTCTATATGTTTCTTCTTCTCGATCACCAAAATTTTGGATTCTTCACTACTAAGAAACTAAGTTAAGAGACTACAAATGAATGACGCATAATTTATACATATGCATAACAATTAAAATGAAATAATCAAGCTCAACGTTATTTATATTCATCGTATTCACATTGACATATGCTATGTTACATCTAGAACTGTTCAATATTTTCCATCACCATCCCAAAGTTTTAGATTTTTTTATCACTAATCTAAAAACACAAAAGACTATAGTATATCTAAAAAATTAACTATATTTTAATTTTCTACTCCATCAAAAAATTTAAGATTTTTACCCACTAAAAAAACAAAGCTAAAAGACTATAATCCATGACATATTTTTTTATATAAAATTTGTAATAATTAAAATAAATAATTTAGCTAGAATTTATTAATATTTACGACTTTCACATTGAATTATGGTAAGTTAGATGTAAATATATTCAATATGTTTCTTCTACAGCACTAAACTTCATGTTTCTTCGTTACTAAGCCAAATAGTTAAAAGACTGTAAATAAATGACAAATAAATTAAATCTACATGGGTAATCACTAAAATTAAATATTTAAGCTCAATGATATTTGTATTCACTATAATCACATTGTATTGTATTATAATAGATGTCAACAATTTCTATATTTTTCCTTTTCTCCATCACCAAAATTTTGGTTTCTTCAACACTAAGAAACTAAGTTAAGAGAGAACAAATGAATGACACATAATTTATACATACGCATAACAATTAAAATTAAAACATCAATCTCAATATTATTTATATTCATCGTATTCACATTGACATATGCTATGTTACATCTAGAACTGTTCAATATTTTCCATCACCATCCCAAAGTTTTAGATTTTTTTATCACTAATCTAAAAACACAAAAGACTATAGTATATGTAAAAAAATTAACTATATTTTAATTTTCTACTCCATCAAAAAATTTAAGGTTTTTACCCACTAAAAAAACAAAGCTAAAAGACTATAATCCATGACATATTTTTTTATATAAAATTTGTAATAATTAAAATAAATAATTTAGCTAGAATTTATTAATATTTACGATTTTCAAATTGAATTATGGTAAGTTAGATGTAAATATATTCAATATGTTTCTTCTCCATCACTAAACTTCATGTTTCTTCGTCACTAAGCCAAATTGTTAAAAGACCGTAAATGAATGACAAATAAATTAAATCTGCATGGGTAATCACTAAAATTAAATATATAAGCTCAATGATATTTGTATTCACTATAATCACATTGTATTGTATCATAATAGATGTCAACAATTTCTATATTTTTCCTTTTCTCCATCACCAAAATTTTGGTTTCTTCAACACTAAGAAACTAAGTTAAGAGACAACAAATGAATGACACATAATTTATACATACGCATAACAATTAAAATTAAAACATCAATCTCAATATTATTTATATTCATCGTATTCACATTGACATATGCTATGTTACATCTAGAACTGTTCAATATTTTCCATCACCATCCCAAAGTTTTAGATTTTTTTAT
>CAWUDS030000413.1:0-94817 GCA_963859935.3 Lathyrus sativus | reverse complement strand
ACTACTTCCATGATCAAGCTCATTTGGGTCTTCAGCTGACTGTTCTCCTCTTTGAGAATCTTCTGTTCCAAACGCATCTCTTGCATATCTCTCATCATCTGCCTCAGCTGGCTTCGGACTTCAATCAATTCAAACTGATTCTGTTCCATATCTCTGAAGGAATCCCTGCAACAAACTGGACGACGAGGAAATAAGACCCACGGTTCTGATGTACCTGTTAAATGATAACTCAATGCAGAAAGCGAACACATATTCATAACGAGATAAAGAGAAACTCAAGCTATAAGCATACAGACGAACATCTCCCACACATGTACAACCATCAAAAGCAGCATGTAAGCACAAATGAGTACGAATATAATGACCCCAGCCAACAATCCTGGTGGTGGTCGGCAAATACTAATGCACAAAAGCTAAACGGGTTAGGCAGAGAAAACAGATGCGACACCCGGCACAGAAACCTCTAGAAACTTCCCCCATATTCAACTGAACTCTCTGATTGACAATCTTCAGAGCACACACTTCCTGTGGAGTCTTCCATGACATTAACTGACGAACCCACACACCCGGATGACGGAGAATCGTTAATCTGAACAAAACCCTGAGCGTGATGAAAATCCGGCTAGAGTCCAACAGATCCTGAATCTGGCTTCTAAGCACTTTACAACCATTTGTTGAATGCCCTTGTGCCCCAACATGGTACTCACAGCGGGCGCTGGCATCAAAACCTGGAGGATACGGTGGAATCACCGGCTTAGTCTCTTTCGGCACTATCAATCCACTCCTGATCAGATCTGGCAACAACTGACTGTATGACACTGGTAGCTGAGTAAACTGCCTTTCAGGTTTCCCTTGGTCTTCGTGGGGCGTGCTGACGCGATCGACGATAGGATGATCGTTGACTTGAAGTGTCTGAAAACCAATCCTGAGATGCCAGAGATTCTGAGATGGCGTCATCTCCTTCTTCCCACTCTTCTTGAGAACTGACAACCGACTCGCTCCTTATTAACTGGGAAAATGAGGGACATCTCGAAACTTTCCACTCTTGAGTCCTCTCTCAACAAGCTCTCCCATTCTCATCAGGCCCACAAAGTTGGTACAACTGAACAATTTGTCAAATAATGGCCTTTCAGAGTACCCAAGAAAATGTCAACCATTTCTCTTTCCGGAAGCGGTAGTTGAACACTAGCAGCCAATTCTTTCCATCTTCGCAAATACCCTCTGAATGATTCATTCTCCGCCTGAGATAATTCTTTGCAGATGTACGAGACTAGGAGCCAAATCCAGGTTGTAATCGTACTGCTTCATGAAAGCTCGGGCTAACTCCACCCATGATCGAATCAAATTACTCTCTAACTGCACATACCACCTCAAGGATGCCCCAGTCAGGCTATACTGAAAGCAATGGATCATCAATTTGTCATTTCGCACAAACGAAGTCATCCTTCGACAGAACATCATCAAATGCAGCTTCGGACAGCTATCTCCCGTGTACTTTTCTGAACTTCGGCACTTTGAACTTGTAAGGCAACGCTAGATCAGGAACCAAACACATGTCTACAGCATCCAGGTTAACAGCATCTTTCAATTCCAAGGCTTTCATTCCTTCTTCCAACGCTCGGAGTCTTCTACCATTTTCAAGAGCTCTTGGATCTACTATCCCGGCCATTGGAATATCTCTCCGGTAATTCATCACAGGGAAAGCAACGCCTTGGTTGTTAGCAGGAGGAGGACGTTCATTTCGGGCAACAACCTGCTCATGTCGATCTCGGTTCTGGACAGTAGGTTGTACAACTTGGTCTGCCGTAAGGTTGTTCGGGAAGTCTTCCACAGAATCATACCAAGGGTGGGACGTCATAGTAAACCCTGTCAAGGTATTAGGAGCCTGGAAATTGCCTTCAGCCGTAGCTACCAATTACCTGTAACTGACTATACTCCTTGATTCTGTTCAAACCTGCTTCAGCCCCTTGGTCGTCTTCGACACTCCACTCTTGCTTCACACGATCCCCCGAGAATCCCCCTCTGATGGAAACAAAAGGCTGGATAAGTGCTCTGGCCTGCTATAGTAATGCTATGCAATATGATTTATGCAGACAGAAATACAAAAAAATGCTAACGTGCATGTGTGCATTGGAGATATTTCCCCTCCAATTCCAGTGTCAGTGGTAGCAAGACGAGATAAACCATAAAGACAATATTTAGAAAAATCCTCATATATTTATTAGAATAACAGTCTTGTCAAGAGGTTACATAACTATGCTCCATACAGCTGATATGATAAAAGAGGATCCCAGCCAACATGCCTGGTGGTAATCTCAACACAACAGAATACAAGAGAAAAATCAAGTACGGGTACGGTTGCGGAAGTCCTCGACCATCTTCTTCGTCTCTGCGTGATCCGGTCGATAAATCAAGCCTTCTATCAACTGATCCCTTTTTCTGACCGTCCCCTGGATATCTCTGACAAAGTCTTCCCAAGCCTTATCATTGGCACCATCCCCAGGTTTGGGGTCTCTTGGCGTCTGCTCTATGCTGAAAATCTTCCAAATTCTTCATGGCATCAGTCAGTTTGCGCTCGGCCTCGTATCGGCGGACATGCTTCTTCTTCAAGCTCTTCAGTCTTCACTTTGACCTGTTCTTCTAGCTGAGCAACCTGTGTCTTTAGCTCTTCTTCCCGCGCTTTGCGTTTGGCCATAGTGAGATCCCAGTGCTCTCTGAACTTAGCTAGCTTCGTGTAGGCCCTTTCCAGCTCTTGCTTCTTAGTAGCCAGTACACTGCTAGCTACTGAGTCTACATCTAACTCCAGACGCTTCTTGGTTTCAGTCAACTCCAATAACATGGTCTTCAGATGTTTCAGAGTTTCGGCCTGTTGCTTGGAAAAACATCCTGTTTCAATCTTTTCATGGCGAAGCTGGGCATTCTCTCTCTCTAAAGCTTCTTTAGCCTTGGCTAGCTCTTCTTTCTCCGCCATCAGCTGCTTGTATACCTGTATGTCCACAGTGGTAGGCTCCTCCACCGGAGAAGGATGCAATGGATGAACCGCTGGATAAGGCATAAGGAATTTCGTAGCTCGCTCACGAATCCATTCCACATACGGGCCAGGAACTCGAATATCCCCTCTGCTACCTGAAGGTTTCCCTCTCTTGTGCAGGTTCTTCCATGCCTTCTCAAGTTTGGTCAGTATCTCTTTCCCTATTGCCCCGGTGAGATACAGAGATTCCTGTATCTCCTCGGGTTTCGGCGCTCCCTGAGGTACATACCCAAATTGCCTGATCAATAAGGAAGGGTTGTAATTGACACACCCCTTCCTTCCTACTAAAGGAACATTCGGGAATCCTTCGCATCGGAGTAGGACCTCAACTCCGAATACCTCTTCGTTGACCCCCACACCACATTCTCGGCAGTCAACCCCATCAAGCGCTCCGGCCATCCTAGAGAATCAATAGAGGTGACAAAAGGGCCTGACTTAGGCATATGACTGGTGAACCACCTGCACAGGAGAGGTACACAACAAGACACATTCCTTCCTCGCCGCTTTTCATTCTGGTAGTGAGTTGAATGGTGGATATCTCCCAGCAAGGTAGGAACTGGGTTCTTCGCAACCAAAATATAGAAGGCATCTGAGTCAACAAAATCAGGAATGTTCGGGAACAACACGATGCCATAAACACATACAGCAAGGATGACGTCAAAAACAACCCAACCACCCTTCTGGCATACTCCCGAGCCTTCTCCACCAAGACATCCAACGGAAATCCCCATACATCTCCTCTTCTGATCATCTTCCCTGACAGCTCAGACTCTCTTAAGTACAGGATGGCAGAAAGCTCAGCCAGATTAGGCTCAGCGTTCGTACGATAGAAAGGCATCTGCTCGCGGATCAGTATATCCAAGAGTGCAGAATACTCCTCCAGGGTAGGGAGACAAAACAAAGTCAGGAAATACGAAACACCTGAGCTCCGCATCATAAAACTGTAACAGGGTATAAATGCCGCTGATCTCGTAGGCCGATGGCTGATAAACATAGGTCAGAATCCTCCCATATATCTTTCTAAAGTCTCTCATTACCCTCTTCTTAGCAATAGTAATCAACTCTAACAACAGACTGATATCCGGAGAACGGAAACTTGTAAGGTAACACTCTCTTCGTGGCTTCCATGTCTTGCTAGGAAACAAACACCAGAACCGGGAGGGAAAATATGTACCTGCAATACACACACGTTAGTTGAATGCGAATGGCAATGCAATGATGCAATATGTGTTGCACCCCAAAATTTGACCAACAATTATTTATCCATCAAGTGTTTGCAAGGTGATACCTTCACCAGAAAGTTCAAGAGATCCTCAGAGGAATGGGTTGTGTGACTCATAGCTTGAGAGTTGTGGGTGCTCCTCAGATGATTCTGAGACTTTGAGAATGAACTTGATGTTTTGAGAAAGCCTATGAGATGTCTTGATAGCCATCATGGAGTCCAGAGAAGTCATTGTGCAAGAATTCAGAAGATTCAACCATGAATGATATAATTAGGGTTTTGACTGGGTCAACCCTAGATCAGCTGAAGATTTGGAGAAGGTTGAGACCCAATCCAAGGGCCATGAGATCATGGAATGATGCATATAGATGTTATAAAGAGGATTCCTAGACCAACTCATCATGATTGAGGAGTTTGAGAAGTTTCAAGTCAGGGTTTCCAAGGATTGTCAGTGAAAAACCTAATTTGATCCCTATCTTCCAGGCAGTTTTAGCTCTAGATGTGATTGATATCTCATCTTCCCCACAACATGAATGTTGTATAGATTGTTCTTAGCTTTATTTGAGTGGTGGGAAGTCCTTGATAGGAGTTACAGAGCTCAAGTTATGGTTTTGACAAATTACAGGTCAGCTGAGGTGTGTGAATCTGGGTCCTTGAAAGTCACCCAACTTGAAGACAACTTTTTCCCTAGTAGGATGATTCCTATGATATCTTGGTCAACATGAATGTTGAAGGGAATCTTCTTAGCTTTAATTTGAGTGGTAGAAGTCCTTGATAGGATTTGTGGAACTCAACTTATGGTTTGAACAAGACAGGGGTATTTTGGTCATTTGTCAGTTATAGGTCATTTTAAGCAAAGGTCATATCTCCTATTTCCAAGCCTCAAATGGAAAAACTCAAAACATGAAAGTTGTTCAAAATGTGATTTTAAGTCTAGAAAGAAGGTCATGAATTGTTGAAGAAGCTCATAGCATGGATTTGCATGATTGGTCAAAAATGAACTAAAAATGGCTTATAAGTTTAAAAAGTTGAAATTGGAAATTGGTTTGGAGGATCTAGAAATCCAAAATAGGTCATCCAATATATCATTTTGATTGGAAACATCATTTTGAGAACATTGGTTTAAATAGAATTTTGATTTGAGGCTTTAAAATGGGTGATGCTTTGTTAATTTGAAACTTGCATTATAAGTCATCTTTGGAAATTCAACACAAGGCAAAACCAATGCTTGTAATTGTGCACTCCTTCTCAATATCTCATGTAAGGATATTTTAAGACCACATTGCAAGGCATAAGGCATGAGATGTGAGATTTTCAACTTGTCCCCACATGAGATTTCAAGAACTTTCCACCATATTCTAGATGAATCTAGAAGTGTCTAACCATCATTATATAAAGAGTGATCCACAAGTGGGTGAGGTTGGTGATAGCAAGAGAATTTTTCCAGAGGGGAGAGAGAGAGAGAAGCATCCATTGAAGAGGTTTCTTCAAGTTGAAGCAATTCTGGTTTCCTTCCATTGCAGACCTTCTCCTTCATCACAAGTGCAAACAGAAGGCCATTGATCATCCAAGGATCCTTTGAAGAAGTTCCAAGGCTTGGAAGCATCCACAACGAGTCTCTACCATAACCTCTTGACAGGTCTTTTTCCATCACCATTCTCTTAAATTATATAGTCTTGATTAGTTTTATAGGTTTAGAATCAATGTACTAGGGTAGATGATGAAATCCTAGGAAGTATAGCTCATTCCATGACAATTCACAACAGAGCCAAGAATCTTAGATCTTCAAGAATTGATTGAATTTGGAGTTTTAGTTATCAAGATTTGGTTTAGAGTAGTTAGGATAGCTTGTAGAATATCTGTAGACCATTAGATGTAAGGTTGATGAAGGTTGATAACAGTTGATATCAGGTGAATTTCATTTGGACCACGATCTTGCAAGCTTCTGTTAGGATTACTTAGAAAGAATTAGGAGAATTGGTACGTATCATCTTGTTCTTCTTAATGAGTAGTGCATCTTTTGTTTTGGAATCGTGGAAAATCATGGCCTGTAGAGAGAGAACAAGATGCTAGAACATTAGTGCATGGAAGCATTTTTCTGAAACTTAGGGTTTGTGTTTGGGGACGAAAGCCCTGGACCCTTGGATCAGTTCCAATCCCCTTGACTCTTTCCCTTGATCTAACGGTTGGCATTCAAATAAGATAACGGAGGGAAAAATTCAAATCAAAACGCCGCGTTTTGTTAAGTGAGGGCGCCTGGGCTTTGATCTGCTTTCTACAACGCACCCCCCTTCTTTCAGCCCATTATGAAACCAACGAATCTGCCTTTCTATTTGCACCCCTCTCTCTTATCTTTTTATTTTCTTCTTTTTAATTTCTCTCCATATTTCATGCATTTTAGAAAATTCATAATAAAATGAAAATTCAATATTTTTGAATGATTCTTTTTGCATTATTTTCTTTAGGATGTCTAGAAAATTATAAAAAAATAAAATGGCATTTTATTTTTTATTAGATATTTTTCCCACATTTTCCAAATAAATGGTTAGTTTAGGTGTTACATTTGGTACATCATTTTGTTTAATTTTGTTCATGCATTTGTTGATTGATTTTTAATCCATTCTTTTTTGTGTAATTAGATATTGAATCATAGTTCCCCAATAGGATTTATTTCTAGATTTTTAGATTAAATTTTGATTAGTTTAATTAGGGTAGCATTAGGGTATCCTAATTAGGGTTTAGGTTGTGCATAGGTGAGGAAATTCATTTTCTTTAGATAGTTTTGTCTTAATTTTTGGGTAGAGGCATGTGTGGATGTTATGGGTAGATGTTGTAGACCCTTGTGAATAATTTTTAGATTTTTCCCCCTTGGTTTAGTATTTTTAGGTATTTTCTGAAGTTGCCTGATGATTTTGTCTGTGTTGTGGTTATCTGTTCATCTTTGGGGTTTATTTTGGGGAGTTTGTTGTGGGGCTTGGATTGTCTTGAAGAGCTTGTTGAGGAGCATCATGAAGTGAAGATTGTAGATCAAAACTCAGAGACCCAGAGCTTGGATTTTCCCTGTCTGTGAGGTTTGAGATCCTGAAGTTTGAAGGAAGTTCATGGTACTTTCCTGAGGAAGGCACTATGAATGACTTTCATTCTTTCTTCTCACCTCTTTCATAAGTGTCCAATGATGTTGGAGCCAACTTGTGAGTTTAATTTCTCCTGAGGAGGAATGTAAACTGATCACCTGTTGTTGAGCCACATGGGATACAATTCCTAAGTGGAAGCCTCCTAGTACTTTCCTGAGGAAGGTCCTATGAGTCTATTCACTTAGTTCCATTAGTTGATCTAGGATTTCTCAAGTACCCAATGATGTTGGAGCCAACTTGTGAGTTTAATTTCTCCTGAGGAGGAATGTAAACTGATCACAGTTGTTGAACCACATAGGATACAATTCCCTAAGTGGAAGCCTCCTAGTACTTTCCTGAGGAAGGTCCTATGAGTCTGTTCATTTAGTTCCACTAGTTCAGATAGAATTTCCCTAAATATCCAGTGATGTTGGAGCCTGCTTGTGAGTTTAGTTTCTCCTGAGGAGGAATGTAAACTGATCACAGTGGTTGAGCCACATAGGATATGACTCCTGAGTATACACCTCCTAGTGCTTTCCTGAGGAAGACACTATGAGTCTGCTTACTTAGCTCCCTTTCTTTGGTAAGCTTGTTCTGAAGCTTGAAGACTGGGATTGATTTCTTTTGGTTAGGTTTTGCTTTAGGGCTTTGCTTAGATTTGATCAGGTTTTTAGGGTTAGGATTAGAGAGTAGATTCTTTCTTTCTCAAGTGTGGTTTGTTTGCCCTGATGGCATTTCATTTCCTTTACCTGTATATTGCTTGATAGCATGTTGTTTATTTTCAGTATGATTACTGTTATTTCATGACTGGCTTGAGGTCGAGACGAGCTTGTGGAGGCTGAAGCCCCACACACATTTCCTCCCTCACTTGCATTGCATGCATTTTACTGTTAAAGCTGATGCTTTTGTCTGTTTTGGTGTATCATTGACATGATCCCTTAGGACTCTCATTTCCTCTGATGAGGATTTGATGATAGACTTTTAGGTTGAAACCTATGCATGACAACTTCTAGGAGTTCCCTGTTCAAACCTCAACCATAGGATGAATCCATGGCATGATAACAGTAGGACTTGGTAGTCTCCCTCCTAGTTGGGCCTGTTCTCTTCTCATCTCGAAGCGGGTTAAGATACAGTAATCATGAATGATTTCTTTCGTACGCTACGAGCCCTTAATCTATCTGAGGATGGGTGTTTAGTATGGTGCCCTTTGGGTGACATGCGGCGCATTAACTCTCAGGTCATAGTCTCTAGTGCGATTGAGATCGCAAACACAATAAAAGCACTTCTTTTAGGAGATAATCCATAGTTAGCCGAACTACGTTTGCTCTGATCTTTCATACCAGATGAAAGTACGTAGGCATAGGATGCGACATCCTAGCGAGCAACCTTTCCCCCATAATCCGTAGTTAGTCGAACTACGTTGACTCTGATTTCTCGTTCCAGACGGGAATACGTAGGCATAAAGTGCGACGCTTTGCCGAGTCATTTTTCTTTCTTTTTTCAGCCAGCCTTGATAGGTAGATAGATTATAACCAACCCGTCTAAGTAAACAAACAAGCGAGGATCCCGTCGAGTACGACGGACGTGAGGGGTGCTAATACCTTCCCCTTGCGTAACCGACTCCCGAACCCCAGACAATGGTTGTGATGACCTTGTCTTACCCTTTTTCGTCAGGTTTTTCCGATCGTTTCCTTTCCCGCTCTGAGGGATAAATAACGAAAGGTGGCGACTCTTCTGTTTTGCCGGCACCTTATTTTCGCGCAAGCGACAATATGATAAATAATGCAATCTGCGAACACAGGGGCTATGCTGTAGCCTGAAGAGGAACATCTCTGTGATCAAGAACAGAAAACCACGACAGTCACCAGAACCTTCATGACACTAACTATCATCTGATACTCAAAATATCAATCCCTGGTGTAAGAAAACCATCTGAACCTCTGTATCTGACGAGAAAACCATATGATAATAGCATCAATCTCAGATAAAAAACCCATCTGATCTAAGCAACACCTGGAGATGAATCAAGAACACCGTCTGATAAATACTGAATCATGGTTTCTGAAGGCCAGTTTTCCTGCAATAACCCAATCCCCCTCACAGGTATGATAGACCTAATCCACGGACAAAGGTACGGCATCCTATGCGGTCATCAGCGTCACAGACTTTCATGAGTGATGATACGATTCCCAGAAGGAGTGGCATCATCAAGTCATGAAGAGGCCTCACTTAGATGACTTCCAAATGATCGTCCCCAGAGTCGACAATCCTCACGTCTGGACTCCCTCAGATCCTCAGGACCGGAAAGGAGCACCTCTGCGAGAAACCTCGTCTGAGCGCAGATTTCGTAGGGAACTGTGCCTGCTCAGCAGACAGGTTCGTCTACTACTCTCCACAACTATATCTAGGTGCATACTCAAGCCCAGGTCCGGCTTCTCACTCACAGTAACCTCCCTTGCCCACAGTAATAATCATAATAATATAATGCTGGAAAATAAATGCGGAAAGGTAAAGGTACGGAAAAGTAAAGTGCGGAAAAGTAAAACACAATATGCACAACTCCCAACAAATAAACACCCAACAAATAAACACCCAAGCGCTAGGATTGACTCGCGTAGGGGATGGGAAACGGTCCCAGCATAAGGGATGGGAAAACTCCCTAGATGCTATAAGTCCCCAACAGAGTCGCCCAGCTGTCGCTACTGCGAAAATCGGCGCCGGCTTGACAGGAGAGTCGCCACCGTGCGTTATTTATCCCTCAGAGCGGGAAAGGAAACGCTCGAAGTAAACCTTGCAAAGACGGGAAAAGGTATGGTCATCGCAACCAAAAACCTGGATTCGGGAGTCGGTTACGCAAGGGGAAGGTATTAGCACCCCTCACGTCCATCGTACTCGATGGGATCCACGCTTGGTGTCTATAAGGAAAAGGGTGTTTTATCTATCTACGCTAATGGTCGGTCTGAAAAAGAAAAAGAAAAGGACAGGACTCGACAGAACATACGGTGTTCTGGGCCTACGTACTCCCTCGTGCAATGGGAAAGTCAGAGTCAACGTAGTTCGACTACCTACGTCTAAACGGGGGAAAGGTTTCTCGCCAGGACATCGCGTCCTGTGCCTACGTACTTCCACACAGCATGGAAGATCAGAGCAAACGTAGTTCGACTAACTACGGCTAACCTGGGGGTTCTCACACAGCAGTGAGAACATAAACTGGTTCAAAGATTTGGGTACCTACGACTATGATCTGGTCTCAAATGCACTCGGGGCAAGAGAAAAGGGTAACAATCAGTCGTCAGCGGGAAAGTCTCGATCGCACAGCCGCGAGAGAACAAAGGTTAGTTGTTAGTGTGCTCGCTAGGATATCGCATCCTATGCCTACATATCCTCATCTGATACAAGGAATCAGAGCAGCTGTAGTTTGGCTAACTACGACTCAAGCTACTCAAAAGCTCCTACTAATGAGAACGGGAAAAGACACCCTAAAACTATGACTAAAGAGAGAAATCTACCTATTGCTATCATGCCTGGTTGACCATCCTAATGTCTATCATAACGACTCCGCAGCGGAGAAGTCAGAGCTCCTAAGGGATCATGGCAACAGGACTAAACGGCAAACAGGAAATACTGCAAAGTAAAGAAATACTGAAAATATACATGAATGCAACAACTAGACAATCAAGGCACAAAGGCCGCAAACCACAAAGGTAAGGGAGCTCAGCTCTACCAAATACCAACAAGCAAAGCCACTCAATAACAAACAAGCAGAAGGAGGACCACCTCAACTTCTCATGCACACAAAGCCTATTTCTAAAATGCACCTATCTCAGAAATATCTAGATGAACACCTAAGTCTAATGCAACACAACACCACACAAGTCAAACAACACAAAGAGAAGGCTAGCTAACCTGACAAACTCCTATCTAAAACTTAAACAAAAACCCTGAGCAATACCCCTAAACAAACCCTAATCAAACCTCTAAGCAACTATCTAAGCAAAACTCTAATCAAAACCCTAAGCAAGAGGAGTCAATCCCAGTCTCCAAGCTTCAGAACAAGCTTACCAAAGAAAGGGAGCTAAGCAGACAAACTCATAGTGCCTTCCTCAGGAAAGTACCAGGAGGTTACCACTCAGGAATCATATCCTATGCGGCTCGACAACTGTGATCAGTTTACATTCCTCCTCAGGAGAAATTAAACTCACATGAAGGCTCCAGCATCATTGGATATTTGAGAAATCCTATCTGAACTAAGGGAACTAAGTGAACAGACCCATAGTGCCTTCCTCAGGAAAGTACTAGGAGGCTTCCACTTAGGAATCATATCCTATGCGGCTCAACAACTGTGATCAGTTTACATTCCTCCTCAGGAGGAATTAAACTCACAAGTTGGCTCCAACGTCATTGGATACTTGAGAAATCCTAGGTAAACTAAGGGAGCTAAGTGAATAGACCCATAGGACCTTCCTCAGGAAAGTACTAGGAGGCTTCCACTTAGGAGTTGTATCCCATGTGGCTCAACAACTGTGATCAGTTTACATTCCTCCTCAGGAGGAATTAAACTCACAAGTTGGCTCCAACATCATTGGATACTTAGGAAAGAGGCGAGAAGAAAGAATGAAGGTCATTCATAGTGCCCTCCTCAGGAAAGTACCATGAACTTCCCTCAAACTTCAGGATCTCAAACCTCACAAACAGAGGATAATCTCCAAGCTCTGGGTCTCTGAGTCTTGATCCACAATCTTCTCTTCCATCATGCTCTCACCAAGATCTTCAAAACAAACTAAGCCCCACAACAAGTTCCCAACAATAAACCCCAGAGACAGACAAATAACCCCAGAACAGTCAAAACCATCAGCCAACTTCAGAAAATACCTAAATATACTAAAGCAAGAGGGAAAAATCTAACAATTATTCACAAGGGTCTATAACATCTACCCATAAACATCCCTACATACCCTACCCAAAAATCAAATCAAACTCTCCACAGAAAATGAATTATTTCCCCTATGCATCCTTAAACCCTAATTATGGTACCCTAATGCTAACCTAATTAGACTAATCAAATTCTAATCTAAAAATCAGGAATTAAATCCTATGGGGAACTATGATTCAATATCTAATCACACCAAAAAAGAATGAATTAAAAAGACTAAGGGAAAGTCCTAAAAGAAATTCTACAAAATGGAGTACAAACTAAACCAATTAAAATGCTATTTAAATGGAAAATACTCTAAAAATATTAAAAGAAAATAAAATGAGAATTTTATTTATTTATAATTTTCTAGACAGATTTATTAACCTATAGGAAAAACAAGAATTAAAAAATATAGATTTTCCTATTTTTCTATGAATTTTACAAGTTGCAAGAAAATATTAAAAGAAAATAAAGAAAACAAAATTGAAATAAAAGGGGAGGGGGTGCTGAAAGTAAGGATGCCTAGTTGTTTCCTAAGGTGGGCCTGAGAGGGGGGGGTGGGGGGGGGGGGGGTGCGCCTAGCAAACGGCGCAGGCCCACTGTCACAATCCAAGGGAAAATAAAAGGAAAAAAATCGAAAGAATGCGTGGGGTGTAGTTAGCAGGTTTTTCATGTTAGTTTGCATTGGGGCTGAGATGAGGGGGTGCGTTTAGCAGTGAGGGCCTAAGCCCAATCTGAACTTCTTCAGCTCACCACGGAAAAAGGGGGGGAATACGAGTAAAACAGGGGTGTTAGTCTGCAAAACACGTTTGGGCCTTACTCAAAACCCTAACCCTAATCCAATTAACCAACGAACAAAAACCTATCCCCCTCTCAAATCTCTGGTCACTGTTCATGCTCTCAAACCCTAGCGCCGCTCCTCTCATATCCCTCCTCTCAAACAATTTCAGAAACCTCTCCAAATCCTCTCAAACGCAACCTCACTCAGATCAATATCCAAAAACGATTAACACCAAACCTCAACATCTTGAAACGAGAAAACCCTAAAACCATAGCAATGAATGAACGGTAATGGAAATGGTGAAAAGAGAAACTAACCTGAGACGATGAAGTTGATACGATGAAGTTCCTGAAGCTTCTTGAAGGCGCGATGATCTTTCTGGGAAAAAAACTGAGGAAGACGAAA
The DNA here is from genome assembly GCA_963859935.3 of Lathyrus sativus. Lineage (NCBI taxonomy): Eukaryota > Viridiplantae > Streptophyta > Magnoliopsida > Fabales > Fabaceae > Lathyrus > Lathyrus sativus. The sequence continues at coordinate 81,350 of CAWUDS030000413.1, read as the reverse complement.
ATCTTAGAAGCGCGCGGATTCTTGAAGCACGGTTGAGGATCTTTGGAGAAGATGAAGGCACGGAGGGAAGGTTGAAGGTGACGAACGCGAGCGTTCTTGCTCGTTGAGGATAGTCAAATGTCACGCGGACGCCTGGAGATTATTGCTGAGGATCTTGAAGGCTTTCTGGAAATTTTTGGAAGATCGATGAATGTTTGGAAGATGGATGTGTTCTGGAGAAATCTGGGAAATCGGTGGATGAAGAACCTTGTTCTGGTTGATGAAGATTTTGGGGAATCCACGAAGAACAGGTGCAAGTTCTTTAATGATCGATGATGATAAACGAAGCCATTCTGGGGAGAGATTGAAGAACGATGAAGCTTTGAGGGTTTCTGGAAAACTTTGATGAAGGATCTGGAAAATCCTTTGAAGTTTCCGGCGACGTGGCCGAGTTCTCCGGCGAGGTGAAGATGAAGTTGGATGGAGGAAAATCGGAGAAGAACGAAAGGTTTGGAGGAATTTCTGAGTTTTTTGCAGTTTCCGGCAAGGGACGGCGGCCGGAGACGGTTAGACGGTGGCCGTTGGGGCGGTTCAGGGTGGATGCATGGCCGGCGGTGTGCTTTCTGGCGAAGCTCAGGCGAGGGGCTGGGGAGGTGACACGCGTGAGTGGGAGAGACTGGGGGAAGACACGTGGCTGGACGTGTGGCAGAAGAGAGAGTGAGGGTCTGAGTGGGACGCGTGTGAGATTCTGAGCTGAAAGTTGTGAGGTGGTGTTGGTGTCTCCTGGGTGCCACGCGTGGCATCACCTTTATAGTGACAAGTGTCACTTGCAGAATTCTGGACTAAAAAAAACAGAAAAATTGGTGAATTGGGCCTTCAAAAATGCCCTTTCTGGGCCCACACGAAAATTGAACAAAACCCTTAAAAACTGAATAAAAAAAATCTGAATCTGATTAAGCCTAATTAACCAATTAAGACCTAATTAATTAATGACTAATCCTAATTAAACTAAATGCAGATTAACTATCCTAATTGACCTAAACATGATTAAAATCCTAATTAACCTGATTAAACCTAAAAAACAGGATTAACACCTAACTAAATTATATATTAAACTAATTACCCTAATTAAATCTAAAAAACTGATTAAAAATCTAATTACCTCTATTAAAGTTCTATTTAACTCCTATTCTATAAAATGCCTATTAAAATTCTACACTATTATTTATAATATCTATTTAAAAGAAAAACTATATTAAAACATACCCTATTTATTTCTATTTTAAAAAACCATTAAAATCCCTATTAACATAAAAGAAAAATCTATAATATTTTCTATATTATCTAAAACAATTAAAACTATTTAAAAATCTATCATATTCTAAAAATGATTAAAAAACTATTAAACCTATTTTAAAAATCTATATAAAATTCTAAAAAGAGATTTAAACTATTTAAAATTCTAAAAAATCTATTTAAATCCTAAAAATGATTAAAATGCCTATTTAAAATCCACAAAAGTTATTAAACCCTGAAAATGCAGACAAATGCAAATGACTGCCATGAAAGAGCGCGCGAGACCAGATCGAATTGAACAGAGAACCCCGGGCATCAGAATATCCCAAAATCACTATGCAAGCTAAAAATCACCGAGGAGCGCACAAATTTCCCGAAAATAAAACCGTGATGATCTGGACTGGATCTGCCGTATCTGATAGATGAAAACCAAGCTGTAACCCTGATATCCTCTGTCTGTGCACCAAAAGAAAAATAAAGGATTACAATGAAGAATCCCAGTAAAGAACAAAGCCGTGTGATCAAACACCAAAAGAAAATAGGTGAGTGAATGTTGTCGCACCCCAAAATTTGCCCAACCTTTTTCTTTACTGGCTTTTGTTTCATTGCATTAGCATATCATCATCATAGCATTATCATAGCATTGAATTAACATTTATGCAGGGGATCAAGTGTGGTTTATATCAAGAGAAGCCTAGCCAGAGGTTTTATTGAAGCTTGAGAAGTCACCAAGGTCATCAGGAGGTGGTTCATGCTCTTGAGAAGTTCAGTTGCTTATATGAGGTTTATCTCCTAACTTAGGAGCCAATTGAAGACCATAAGTGGTTTGTGAAGCCTTGATTATGGATAGAGTATGTGGATAAAGCTCATGGAGTGCCTTGAGGGTCATGGTGGAGCTCATTCAAGTCATTACGCTAGGTGCAAGTAGCCACAGGTGAAAGTGTTGCAATTAGGGTTTTCATCTGGTCAATCGTAAGTCAACTGTGCAATGGAAGGAGTTCAAAGCTCATTTCTAAGTCATGGTGGTCATGGAATGTTATGTTGAAGCATTTGAGGTATTTTCCCAAGGCCAATTCAAAATAATCAAGAGTGTGAGAAGTTGCTAAGTCAGGGTTCTCAGTGTAAAATCCCCTGTTTAGTGCCTAACTTCAAGACCACACAAGTCAAGATACAAGTCTCACATGACTTGGGCATCCACATGAATGTTGTAGAGGATGTTCATAGCATTAATTTGAGTACTAGAAGTCATCCATCTAATGTATAGAACTCAAGTTACAAGCCAGACAAGTTACAGGTCACCAGATGAGTGTGAAATTTGTCTGCAAAAGTCAACCAACTTGCATGACATTGTTTCCCTAGAGGGAAGTTTCACATGACCTTTTGATAAACATAAAAGTTGTTCCTCATGATCTTAGCTTTCCAAAAAGTACTAGAAGTCCTCCATCTGATTTGTAGAGCTCAAGTTATAAGCTTTGCAAGGCAGGGGTATTTTGGGAAACTTTGATTACAAGTCATAAAATTACAGGTCAAGTTCACCACTTTGCCTAACTCAAATGAACTTTTTTCCAACATGAAAGTTGCTCCAAATAGGGTAATTTGTTCATCTAAACCTCAAGGCTTTAATGGGCTAGCTCATGGTTGAAGATTGGTGAAAGGATTTTTGGTAAAAGCATGTGAAAAGCCTAGTTTGGAATCTTGCCAAAATTAAATCAAGTATGATCATATTTGTACTAATTTTGAAGGGAAAATACATTCTAAGAGCATTGGTGACAAAATTAAGTGCATTTGAGGCATGGTTCATGGCCTATTTCAAGCTTTCTTCATCTTTAGGTAACACTTTGGATTATGACCATTAAGATCCTAACAAGGAGGGATTTTGAGCCCTTGATCTTTCTTACAGTGCAAGTAATTGAAATGAATCAAAAACAAGGAGAATTGGCTATGAATTCATGGTTGTTCATGGGCTTCCAACTTGACAAAAATCCAAAATTCAACTTGATCATTTTCACACAATTGGGCCTCCAACTCATTACAAACTTGTTCTATAAGTATTATGGAGTGAGTTCATCTTTTCTTTGGATGAAATTGAGTGAGAAGTAGAGCTATAGCAATTGAAAAATTGAGCTTCCAAGTCTAAAACGAGTTCTTCATTTTCCATCAATTCAAGTGTTCTAACCTATCCAAACATCTCCAACAACATTCATTGAGTGATTCCACACCATTTTCCATAAGAATTCGTGTCCCATTGAAGCACTACAACTCCATTTTCAGAGGTATAAGGAAATCAAGATAACTCCTTATTTATCTATCTTTCTTGCACCATTTTGGCACCATTACAACACCCTTGATATGAATTTGGATTCTAGTAATGATTGGGAAAGATTCGTGAAGTTTTCATGTTCTTGACTTTTTCTTGATTGCACACGAGTTTCGAGATATAGAGGTTTATAGTTCAATTAGTTGGGATATTTGAGTTCCCCGCGAAAATTTCCACAAGTTTGACTGAAGAATCATCAATTTTATTGAGTTTTTGAGAGAGATAGAAGTCGGAGAAGTTCTCCGGCGAAGCTCCGGCCACCATGACGACGGGCTGCATTTTTCCATCGTTCCAAAAGTTCAAACGGAAAAGAAATGTCTCAGCCATTGGATTAGATGGAAAACTTAGACTTGGTACACTCATCTAACGAGCCAGAATGCACCACCTCACCATTTCACTTAAGTTTTCAGCTGGGCTTAAGTGAACTGCTAATCACACCCCTCACACGGGCCCAATCCAGAAATGCACTAATTATTTTTGCTATCCACCACACGTGTTTGTTTAATTTCTTTGTTTTTCCTTATTTTTCTTATTTCTTGCTTGTTTTCTTTAATTGCATGAAAAATATAAAAAAATGCTCTTTAAATCTTGAGATTTTTTCCTGTTGATCTTGAACATCTTAGGGATTTTAAGAAATTGAAATTTTATTTTTAGGATTTATTTTCATTTAGTTGTGATTTTTCTTATTTTAATTGCCATTAAAATCATGAAATCGTGCCTCTATTCTTGTAGAATTTTATTGGGGTATCAAAACAAAATATTTTTGCCTAATATTTTGTGACATTCTTGTGGACATCTTGAGGGTTTCAAATATATTTTTCTCTGGATTTTATACTATCATTTGTATAGGTTTTGAACACCATCTTTGTGCATGCTCTAGATTGCCTTGTTTTGGGATACCATTGGATGTTTACTCTCTGTTTGAACACTTCCTCTTGGATTCTTTTCCTAATCTTTTAACCTCTGATTTTTGACACTTTGTAGGTGCTTGGAGATTTTATTTGGAATTTTTGATGCACTTTACCATTTTTTCCTTATTTTGCAAGTTGGCTCATAATTTGGCACTCCCACTTGGACATTTGTATTGTTTTGGCTCCAAAAGCCATGTATTTCTTGTGTGATGGATATTATAGTGCTTGCTTCTTATTGTGGACCCATTATAGGTCTTGTGGACCATTTGGTGGCTGTTTATATTTTACATAGCTTGCCCATTTGAGGTTATATTTTCATGCTTGTACATTGTGATTCCAAATAGTGGTTTATGTACTTTCATTATAGGTTTCTCTTGATTCCTTACCATTTTATACTTGATATTCATTTGTGGCTTAGGTGTTATGATTATAATATGCCACTCTCTGTCCCATGATCTTGGTGTTCCATTTAAGGAAGTTTTAGGTCCCTCCTTTGGAGGTCTCTAAAGCATGCCTAAAGTGGTGAATCCTTGAGGACTTCCTATTGCACTTCCTTCTCCTTTTCTCTTGCATTATTTCATACTTGGCTTGAGGTTGAGATGGGCTTGTGGAGGCTCCTTCCCCACACTATTTTCCTCCCTCACTTGCACTGCATCTTTGCTTTCTATATTTGCATTTCATGTATGCATTTGTACATTTGTTTTCTTCTTCTTCTTTTGTCTTCCTTTCCTTAGGATTTCCATTCTTTCTTGTTCAAGATAGAATGTGATAGACATTAGGCCTTTAACCATGCATGACAACAATAATTAGTTCCCTCCTAACCTTGACTATAGGATGAACTTTGCATGACAACTACTAGGTTTTGGACAAGTTCCCCTTAGTTGTGTTCTTTCTCTTCTCATCTTCAAATATTCTTAAAATACTTAATAAAGGATAACACGTGTTGTGCACTACGAGCCTTAAGCACTTGAGAAAGAGTTATTTGAGGGTTTCCCTCCTGTAGCTTGAATGTTTAGTGTGGCACCCTTTGGGTGACATGCGACGCATTCACTCTTAAGTCCAAGTCTTTAGCGCAACACGAGTTACAAACAAAACTCAAAACACTTCTTCATAAAAGACACAAAAACAAACATTCAACTCCTTTTTGTCCTCTTTGGGCCTTTAATCCTTAGAAATCATTTTCATAATGAGAGTTTCGTTAACTCTCGGTTCTCTCGCAAATGGTAACCGCCTAAGTCTCCAAACGTCGAGCTGCATACACCAAACTGCTAGAACTGTTTGTTAACCCTACTCGGGTTAAAACATAATGAACCAACCTGTGGTCTTGTTAGCCCGAACTATGTTTGCTCTGATCTTTCATGCCGTATGAAAGTACGTAGGCACGAGACGCGATATCTCGGCGAGCAACCTTCCCCCCTTTACTCGTAGTTAGGCGAACTACGTTGACTCTGATTTCTCGTTCCAGACGGGAATACGTAGGCATAGAACTATTGTGTTCTGCCGAGTCAATTTTCTTTTCTTTTGTCCTTAAGCCTTTAGCGTAGATAGTATTAATCAACCCTTCGAGATAAAAATTTAAGCGTGGATCCCGTCGAGTACGACGGACGTGAGGGGTGCTAATACCTTCCCCTTGCGTAACCGAATCCCGAATCCAGGACTTGGTTGCGATGACCATTCCTTTCCCTTTTTCGTTAGGTTTTCTCTGAGCATTTCCTTTCCCTTTTTCGTTAGGTTTTCTCTGAGCATTTCCTTTCCCTCCTTTGGGATAGATAACGCACGGTGGCGACTCTTTTGTCATTGCCGGCCTCGATTTTCGCAGTACCGACAACTGACGACTCTGTTGGGGACTGCGATGGTTCCCTATGCGAGTCTCGCCTTAGGTTTTTCTTCCTAGCTGTCTAGGTCATCCCCAGCAGCTGGCAACTCTTCTGGGGATCTGCGATGGTTCCCTATGTGAGTCTCGCCTTGGGTTTTTCTTCCTAACTATCTGGGTCATCCCCAGCAGCTGGCGACTCTGCTGGGGACTCTAACTGTTCCCTATGTGAGTCATTCCTAGCGCTTGCTTGTTTATCTCTTGGGTTTATATTTCTGCTTTTATCTTTTGCACTTTACTTTCCGCACTACATTATTACTGTTGTGCTTGGGGAGGGGTGTTACTTTGAGAGATAAGCCAGACCTGGGCTTGAGCATAGACTTAGACTTAGAAGTGGAGATTAGTGGTAAGCATGTATGCTTTGTATGCACCAGCTTGCCATGAAATCCGCGCTCAAACGAGATTCTCTTTGATGACCTCTTGCCTGGCCCTTTGGGCTCGACGAGTTGTTGGATCTGAGGATTGTCGACTCTGGGAACCGATCACTTGGGATTCAGCTAAGTGAGGCCACTTCAAGAGATGATGATGCCACACCTTCTGGGTATCGTATTGTCGCTTCTTGAAAGTCTGTGACGCTGATGACCGCATAGGATGCCATACCTCGTCGGCGAATTAAGTCCATACCTATGAGTGGGCTAGGGTTATGCAGGAAACTCTAGACTTTAGATTACCCGTACAAGTGTGAATTTGATCCAAGGGTTCCTATTGTGTTAGGTCTTCTATTAAGGTGAAGCGCTGATTATTCTCAAGCTACAGTACAACAAACTTCTCAAGCTATAGCACAACAAATTTCTGATTATTCTCAAGCTACAGCAGCAAGCTTGATCCCTTGTGTGTGCATTTTCATTTTGCATTTCTGTTTACATTTGCATCTCATGTTTGCATATCCATCCTCAGCCGGAACAGGGAGCTTACCCGTCTTTTGTCTGCTTCGTTAGTTGGTTTCCCGACATTCGCATTGGACTTGAGTGAGCATCTGGAAGGATCATGGATTCAGGAGATCAGAACTTGGTTGTTACTCGGGCGGAGTTTGAATTGTTGAAGAACCAGTTGAGTCAGTTCATGGAAGCCATAACAGCTATGAATAGAGGAGAGGACAACGTTCAAAGGACTCCGGTGAACAACGTAGCTCAGCCTGTGCAAACCCCTGTCAGAGATCCATATTCTCCCGATGACATAGAGTATCAGAGTTTCACTTTCTCCATGCCAGATTATCCAATGATTGTTCCTTCTCCATGGATTGTTCCACATCCAAGAGTTGTTCCACAGGTTAATGCGGAGATTCCACAGACTGTTGAGTATATGAGAAGATTTCAACTGTTGGAAGATCAGATTGCTACTCTGATGAATAAGAATACTCTTGATCTAAATGCTTCGAGCATGTGTTTGGTGTCAGGCCTTGTGTTGCCTCCGAAGTTCAAGGTGCCCAATTTTGAGAAATACAAAGGGGATAGTTGTCCGAAGCTACATTTGGTTATGTTCTGCAGAAGAATGACTTCACATGTCACCAATGACAAGCTTATTATTCACTGTTTCCAAAACAGTTTGATCGGAGCATCTTTGGATTGGTACATGCAGTTGGAGAGTGATAATATCAAATCATGGTCAGATTTAGCCAACGCCTTCGTAAAGTAGTACAACTACAACCTGGATATGGCTCCTAGTCGGGTGCATTTGCAAGAATTATCTCGTGCGGAGAATGAATCCTTTAGAGGGTATGTGCAGAGATGGAGAGAATTGGCTGTTAGTGTTCAACCACCGCTTTTGGAGAGAGAAATGGTTGACCTCTTCTTGGGCATTTTGAAAGGCCGTTACTATGACATAATGTTCAGCTGTGGAATGGCAAGCTTTGCGGACTTGATAAGAATAGGAGAGCTTGTTGAGAGAGGACTCAAGAATGGAAATACTCGAGATACTCCATATATCCCAGTTGATAAGAATGTATCAATTGTCAATTCTCAAGAGGAGTGGGAAGGAGGAAGTGATGTTGTCTCAGAATCTCTAGCATCTCAGGCTCAGTTTTTGGACGCTTCAAGTGTTCATAGCCAACAGTCATATTATTGTCAACCGCGTCAGCACGCCCGACAAAGATCAAGGAAACCTGAAAGGCAGTTTACTCAGCTACCAGTGTCGTACAGACAGTTGTTGCCGGATTTGGTCAAAGGTGGATTGATAGTGCCGAAAAAGACTAATCCAATGATCCCGCCGTATCCTCCAGGTTTTGATGCCAGCGCCCACTGTGAGTACCATGTTGGGACACAGGGGCATTCAACAGACGATTGTAAGGTGCTTAGAAGCCAAATTCAAACTTTGCTAGACTCTAACAAGATCTTCATCACGCCTCAGGGTTTTGTCCAGATTAACGATTCTCCTTCGTCCAGTTGTATGGGTTCATCAGTTAATGTCATGGAAGACTCCACCGAGAGTGTATGTTCGGAAGATCAAACTGAGAGCTCAGTTGAGTATGAAGGAAGTTTCTAGGAGTTTCTGTGTTGGGCGTCGCATCTGTTTTCTCTGCTGACCTGTTTAGCTTTCGTGCATTGTTGTTTACTGACCATCACCAAGCTTGTTGGTTGCGGTCATTGTATTAGTACTCATTTATGCTTATATGTTGCTTTTGCTGGTTTTGCATACTTGTGTGAGGTGTTTATCTATGTGCTTATAGCTGAGGTTTCTCTTTGTCTTGTTGAATACGTGTCTGCTTTCTGTATTGCATTCTCACATAACAGGTACCTCAGAACTGTGGTCTTATTTCCTATTCTTTACGAGTTTGTTGCAGGAATCCTCTCAGAGTTATGGAACAGAATCAGGCTGAATTGATTGAAGTTCGAAGCCAGCTAGGGCAGATGATGAGAGACATGCAAGAGTTGCGTCTGGACCAGAAGACACTCAAAGAGGAAAACAATCAGCTGAAGACCCAGGTGAGCTTGATCATGGAGGTGATCAAGAACGTGCTCAGGAGAGAAGGTGATCAGCTACCTGAAGCCGCAGCAAAGATGCTTGTTCCACTTGTGCCTATGGAACCTATGCCTGTGAAACCTGTGCCAAAGGTTGATAAGTCTCATATGTCCAACAGACAACTAGAGCTTCGAATTTTGCTCTCCAACGCATTGCTGCTCGGGATAACCATGTGACTAGGAGGGGGTATGCTCAGAAGATGAGACCATGTAACAGAGTTTACGACCCGATCCTAATGACATACGCTCAGGTGTTGCAAGTTTTGCTTCAACTTCAATTGGTCGAACTTCGGACTTTGGATCCACCTAAGGGTAGCCTACCAGCATGTTTTGATGTGAATTCCCGTTGCGACTTCCACTCTGGGGAACTAGGGCATAGCATTGAGAACTGCCATGCTTTTAAGCACAATGTTCAAGACCTGATTAACTCAAAATCTATTGAATTCATGCCGAGCGGCGTAACTGTACCCGATGGTCCTATCCCAGCTGCTGCCAAAATGATGGATGTTTCCGAAGCTGCAGTAGATCAGGAGTATATCCTGCAATCAATGGTGTCAGAGTCCCCCTGTCCTCAGTTGTTGCCGGTGCCTAGACCAAGCCTGAGGATGAAATCGCCTGAACAAAAGGAGTCCCTGATCATTCAGACTCAACCTCCATGTGGTTCAACTATTCAAAGTCAACAATTTGTCCAGTTTTCGCAACAGTCATCAGCTCCTCTCCAGAATTAGCAGCCTTATTGTTATCAGTCAAACCTGCGTGCTAGGAAAAACCCAATGAAGTTAGAGAGGCAGTTTACCCGGTTGCCATTTTGAGCGGAATGGTTTCAATAAGCAACTTTGAAGATGGTTGGTTCAGCAGCAAGTCAGAAGTGAAAGCCCGGTTCTCGGAAGCTGGCATTTTCCTTTGTTTGTCTTGTCATTTCTTTATGTTTGTAGTTTCTTCCCTATTTGAATTGCAATCTTGTTTGTAAAACTTGTTGTTTTCAATTGATGATAATGAAATGAGTATGCATGTTTTGATCAAATCCATTCGTGTTCACTAATTGTTTTTTTACAAATATCCGACGCTTGGTTAAGCGGAATCCGGGGAGGATGACGAAGTTTAAAAGATGTGCAAGCTTCCGTTTATATGCTGTTGAAATAAAACCTGCTGATGATGTACAGGCATTGTGTCAAATCCTAAGACACCGGAGATATAAGGAAGATAATCCCTTGTCAACCCCTTTGAGCCTAGTAGTAGGAGTTCTTTCTGAAAACGAAAAACCCTCGATCTTAACCTGGGGCAGGGTAGGTGTTAGCTAATTTGACTGAGCATCCAAATTGCAAAAGGAGTGTCCGTTCGAGGATCAATCACACCTCTAGAGGTCGTGCCTAAAAAAAACCACAATGGTAAAATTTCAAGAGTGAAACAGTCACATTATTCCCCAAAGAGTCAGACAACCAGTGTCACACGACTTGTTCAAAAAAAGAAGCAAAAGAAAAATCAAAAGCTCGCTAAGTCGAAACTTGAAAACAAGCGACTTAGGCAAAAATTAGGGCATCCCACTGGACTTAAAGATCAAAAGAAACTCCAAAGAGTTAGTCCAGGAAAAAGTTAGGGAAAGACAAAAGAAAAGATGAAAGGATTACAAAAGAAAAATCCTCAAATGAAATACGAGTTGGGTGACCCCAAGTGTCGAAGACGAAAAGTGAGTGGCTGTCACTCCAAAAACTCATAGTTTCTCGAACTACCACTCCTATATTTCAACCTTTAAGAGGTGAGCGCTAAGGTCGAATTAGATGAACGTAGGATCGGAGAACATCAAGGAGAATTGGTGGGTTAAAATTAACTTTGAGCCTTTATCTTTTCCTTCAAAACCGTGAACCTGACCACGTTACAACCTTCAAAAGTCCTAATTGAAGCATGTTTGTTTCGAAGGCATACTTTGGTAAAGATCGCGTCGAAACTGACTCCTAAAAATGTTCTTCTTACCATGTTGGTACTGATGTTGATATTCGGATAAATGATTTGTGCATTATGTGCCATAAACTGTTTTTCCATTTTCCAGTGAACAGATTGGATGTCAAAACTGTCATATGCGTTGCATTAATATGTCTTTTATGTAAAACAACTTGTTTTACTTCTGAGTAAGCGCTTGACAGCAGGAAAGTTTCCTACAGTGGAAAGTCTGATCAGGATAGAATGTAGAACGCCCGAATATTCCGTGGGCCGGGGCAAGCTAATATCAAGTGATCCCCAGTAAGGTCAGCAATCCAAAGTCAGTTATTCCGGGGAAATCAGGTCGAGATTCGATAAATCTCTCGCAGCTAGAGGACTGCTCCAAATCGGCCAATCAGGGGCAAAGTCATTGCAGACAGGGGCATGCCACTTAAAAAAGCGCATAAATTGTTTTCTTGCCCGAGGGGCATTTGATTTGAAGTGTCTCTTCGAGGTTCAAAGCGCTGAGGCAGTGCATATCAGACCATCAGGGTACCGATATTTCATATTTCCTTTTGAGGATTATCCCCACAGAGATCCCACAGGCTGGGGAAATATCATAAGAGAAGGAAGTGTCTTTCCATGTCATCAGAGCTACTCAAGTCGGTTCAGCTAATCTTCAAGTTTGAGACGAATGTCGAGAAGTCGTGTTATCATCCCTCGATCCTTCAACCGAAAACCTTTGAATTCAGACAGGATGTTTTTCAGCGTCAGTCATACCTGACCCATCACGGATAGCCTAAAGCCCAATCCTTATTGGCAATTTTCAGGAAGCCCAATCCCTATTGGCGCGCCATTCCTAAAGCCCAATCCATATTGGCAATCACTATGAGGCCTGATCTGTGATGGCGCATCAGTCCAAAATCCAATCCCAATTGGTACATAGGAAGACTTCGTCTGTTTTCCCCAGCAAAAGTCCAATTCTCATTGGCATGCGTAAGCTATCCCCGACAGAAGTCCAATCACACTTGGCACATCTGGTTATTCCCCAGCGGAGTTGGTTTCACCTTTCCAGTATTTATTTTGCTGGAATAATTCTGTGATACCCGGTTATCCCCAACGGAGTAGGCTTTGTCTTCAGCATTTATTTTGCTGAAGCGGTTTTCTGTATCCAACTTCCCTCAGTAGCCCGAGCCTGCATTTGCATATTGCATATATCATCATATTTGCATCATATATGCATTTCATCCTCAAATGCGTATAATTTCCGTCCTATATGGGGCATTACGCCATAGAAAAATTCAAACATACGCATATGCATACGAAGCATAAGCCAGTTTTTCTATTAGCCCTAAGTGGCAACATGAATCGTCTCTGCAATCAGTTCAGGGGCATTTATCCAACAGCTTTGTTCAGACAGTTGTTTGGTTTATTCGTATTTCAGATCATAAGACGGTTATGCTTTGTTCAGCAGTCATCTGATAAAGACAGACTTTTCTTCCCGTCAATTCCTATTGACGATGTGTTTCCTCCAGCAGGTGTTCTTTTCGTCTATCTTTAGACGATGTGAAGTTTCAAGGTGATTTTTCAACAGGTGTTTTCTCCGTCTATCTTTAGACGTCGTGAGTTTGAGTATGGTTTTCTTTCCGTCTATCCTTAGACGATGTGAGTTTTTGGGTATGGTGTTCTCTCCATCTATCTTTAGACGATGAGAGGTTTCAAGGTGATCTTTCAGATGTGGGCTTTATTTCTGTGTATTGGATGAGATGACATTTCAAGAGGGGTTTTCTCCTGACCGTCGATCCTTATTGACGTCGAGGCTCTTTGAAGAATGTTCGGTTTTCCTAGTTGTTGATCCTTATTGACGACATGGCTCTTTGAAGGCGGTTTTCTTCCTGTCAATCCCTATTGATGATGGGGCCCCTTTAAGGATATTTTTCTTTCCATCAATTCCTATAGACGAAAGGATTCTGAAATTTGATGGGTGGTGTTGAAGTTCGTATGGTTTTTTTCCGCTAGTTCTCACTGACGATGTGGTTCTTCGGACAAGTTTCTCTTCCTGTCTATCTTTAGACAATGTGAAAAGATCAAGTGCATGTTGATCTAGCCTTCGAGATGGTGTCTTTTCGTCTATCCTTAGATGATGTGAGTATAAATTTTTTTTCCTTCGGGATGGTGTCTTTCCGTCTATCTTTAGACGATGTGAGTATTGGATATGGTTTTCCCTCGGGATGGTGTCTTTCCGTCTATCCTTAGACGATATGAGTATGGATTTTGTTTTCCTTCAGATGGTGTATTTTCGTCTATCCTTAGACGATGTGAGTATAGATTTTGTTTTCCTTCGGGATGGTGTCTTTCCGTCTATCTTTAGACGACGTGAGTATAGATTTTGTTTTCCTTCGGGATGGTGTCTTTCCGTCTATCTTTAGACGATGTGAGTATATTTCTCTTCCTGTCTATCATTAGATGACGTGAGAGGATCAAGTGCATGTTGATCCAACCTTCGGGTTTGTTATCTGTGGTGTCGCACAGGTAACTGGTGTTAAAGTGAAGTTCTTTGTCAGATGATTGATCAGTTTGTTGTCGTGACAACTGGATTCAGTTTTCTGGATATTTTTCCCCAGGCGGTTTTTGCAGTTTATTTCTGCGGTTGGCAAATTTCCGGTTTCTTTGGTATTCAACTGTCTTTTACCTCGATTGTCTGAAGGTCATTCGCTCTTTACCCACTCAGGTCCAAGTCGCTTGAATAGGGGCAGCTGTTGCACCCCAAAATTTTCCCAACCTTTTTCTTTACTGGCTTTTGTTTCATTGCATTAGCATACAATTATCATAGAATTGAATTAGCATTTATGCAGGGAATCAAGTGTGGTTTATATCAAGAGAAGCCTAGCCAGAGGTTTTATTCAAGCTTGAGAAGTCACCAAGGTCATCAGAAGGTGGTTCATGCTCTTGAGAAGTCCAGTTGCTTATATGAGGTTCATCTCCTAACTTAGGAGCCAATTGAAGACCATCAGTGGTTTTTGAAGCCTTGATTATGGATAGAGTATGTGGATAGAGCTCATGGAGTGCCTTGAGGGTCATGGTGGAGCTCAGTCAAGTCATTATGCTAGGTGCAAGTAGCCACAGGTGAAAGTGTTGCAATTAGGGTTTTTATCTGGTCAATCCTAAGTCAACTGTGCAATAGAAGGAGTTCAAAGCTCATTTCTAAGTCATGGTGGTCATGGAATGTTATGTTGAAGCATTTGAGGTATTTTTCCAAGGCCAATTCAAAAGAATCAAGAGTGTGACAAGTTGCTAAGTCAGGGTTCTCAATGTAAAATCCCCTGTTTAGTGCCTAACTTCAAGACCACACAAGTCAAGATACAAGTCTCACATGACTTGGGCATCCACATGAATGTTGTAGAGGATGTTCATAGCCTAAATTTGAGTAATAGAAGCCATCCATCTGATGTATAGAACTCAAGTTACAAGCCATACAAGTTACAGGTCACCAGATAAGTGTGAAATTTGTCTACAAAAGTCAACCAACTTGCATGACATTTTTTCCCTAGAGGGAAGTTTCACATGACCTTTTGATAAACATGAAAGTTGTTCCTCATGATCTTAGCTTTCCAAAAAGTACTAGAAGTCCTCCATCTGATTTGTAGAGCTCAAGTTATAAGCTTTGCAAGGCAGGGGTATTTTGGGAAACTTTGATTACAAGTCATAAATTTACAGGTCAAGTTCACCACTTTGCCTAACTCAAATGAACTTTTTTCCAACATGAAAGTTGCTCCAAATAGGGTAATTTGTTCATCTAAACCTCAAGGTTTTAATGGGCTAGCTCATGGTTTAAGATTGGTGAAAGGAATTTTGGTAAAAGCATGTGAAAAGCCTAGTTTGGAATCTTGCCAAAATTAAATCAAGTATGATCATATTTGTACTCATTTTGAAGGGAAAATACATTCTAAGATCATTGGTGACAAAATCAAGTGCATTTAAGGCATGGTTCATGGACTATTTCAAGCTTTCTTCATCTTTAGGTAACACTTTGGATTATGACCATTAAGATCCTAACAAGGAGGGATTTTGAGCCCTTGATCTTTCTTATAGTGCAAGTAATTGAAATGAATCAAAAACAAGGAGAATTGGCTATGAATTCATGGTTTTTCATGGGCTTCCAACTTGACAAAAATCCAAAATTCAACTTGATCATTTTCACACAATTGGGCCTCCAACTCAATACAAACTTGTTCTATAAGTATTATGGAGTGAATTCATCTTTTTTTTGGATGAAATTGAGAGAGAAGTAGAGCTATAGCAATTGAAAAAGTGAGCTTCCAAGCCAAAAACGAGTTCTTCATTTTCCATCAATTCAAGTGTTCTCACCTATCCATACATCTCCAACAACATTCATTGAGTGATTCCACACCATTTTCCAGAAGAATTGGTGTCCCATTGAAGCACTACAACTCCATTTTCATAGGTATAAGGAAAGCAAGACAACTCCTTATTTATCTATCTTTCTTGCACCATTTTTGCACCATTACAACACCTTTGATATGAATTTGGATTCTGGTAATGATTGGGAAAGATTCGTGAAGTTTTCATGTTCTTGACTTTTTCTTGATTGCACACAGGTTTGGAGATATAGAGGTTTATAGTTCAATTAGTTGGGATATTTGAGTTCCCCGCGAAAAATGCCACAAGTTTGACTCAAGAATCATCAATTTTCATGCGTTTTTGAGAGAGATAGAAGTTGAAGCAGTTCGCCGGCGAAGCTCCGGCCACCACGACGACGGGCTGCATTTTTCCTTCCTTCCAAATGTTCAAACGGAGAAGAAATGTCCCAGCCATTGGATTAGATGGAAAACTTAGACTTGGTACACTCATCTAACGAGCCAGAATGCACCACCTCACCATTTCACTTAAGTTTTCAGCTGAGCTTAAATGAACTGCTAATCACACCCCTCACACGAGCCCAATCCAGAAATGCACTAATTATTTTTGCTATCCACCACACGTGTTTGTTTAATTTCTTTGTTTTTCCTTATTTTTCTTATTTCTTGCTTGTTTTCTTTAATTGCATGAAAAATATAAAAAATTCTCTTTAAATCTTGAAATTTTTTCCTGTTGATCTTGAACATCTTAGGGATTTTTAGAAATTTAAATTTCATTTTTAGGATTTATTTTCATTTAGTTGTGATTTTTCTTATTTTAATTGCCATTAAAATCATGAAATCGTGCCTCTATTCTTGTAGAATTTTATTGGGGTATTAAAACTAAATATTTTTGCCTAATATTTTGTGACATTCTTGTGGACATCGTGAGGGTTTCAAATATATTTTTCTATGGATTTTATACTATCATTTGTATAGGTTTTGAACACCATCTTTGTGCATGCTCTAGATTGCCTTGTTTTGGGATACCATTGGATGTTTACTCTCTGTTCGAACACTTCCTCTTGGATTCATTTCCTAATATTTTAACCTATGATTTTTGACACTTTGTAGGTGCTTGGAGATTTTTTTTGGCATTTTTAGATGCACTTAACCATTTTTTCCTTATTTTGCAAGTTCGCTCTTAATTTGGCATTCCCACTTGGACATTTGTATTGTTTTGGCTCCAAAAGCCATGTATTGCTTGTGTGATGGACATTATAGTGCTTGCTTCTTATTTTGGACTCATTATAGGTCTTATGGACCATTTTGTGGCTGTTTATATTTTACATAGCTTGCCCGTTTGAGGTTATATTTTTATGCTTGTACATTGTGATTCCAAATAGTGGTTTATGTACTTTCATTATAGGTTTCTCTTGATTCCTTACCATTTTCTCCTTGATATTCATTTGTGGCTTAGGTTGTATGATTATAATATGTCACTCTCTTTCCCATGATCTTGGTCTTCCATTTAAGGAAGTTTTAGGTCCCTCCTTTGGAGGTCTCTAAAGCATGCCTAAAGTGGTGAGTCCTTGAGGACTTCCTGTTGTATGCTTGTTATGGTTTGCTCTTGTTGCATCTCCTTCTCCTTTTATCTTGCATTATTTCATACTTGGCTTGAGGTTGAGATGGGATTGTGGAGGCTCCTGCCCCACACTATTTTCCTCCCTCACTTGCACTGCATCTTTGCTTTCTATATTTGCATTTCATGTATGCATTTGTACACTTGTTTTCTTCTTCTTATTTTGTCTTCCTTTCCTTAGGATTTCCATTATTTCTTATTCAAGATAGAATGTGATAGACATTAGGCCTTTAACCATGCATGACAATAATAAGTAGTTCCCTCCTAACCTTGATTATAGGATGTACTTTGCATGACAACTACTAGGTTTTGGACTAGTTCCCCTTAGTTGTGTTCTTTCTCTTCTCATCTTCAAATATTCTTAAAATACTTAATAAAGGATAACACGTGTTGTGCGTTACGAGCCTTAAGCACTTGAGAAAGATTTATTTGAGGGTTTCCCTCTTGTAGCTTGAATGTTCAGTGTGGCACCCTTTGGGTGACGTGCGATGCATTCACTCTTAAGTCCAAGTCTTTAGCGCAACACGAGTTACAAACAAAACTCAAAACACTTCTTCATAAAAGACACAAAAATAAACATTCAACTCCTTTTTGTCCTTTTTGGACCTTTAATCCTTAGAAATCATTTTCATAATGAGAGTTTCGTTAACTCTCGGTTCTCTCGCAAACGGTAAACGCCTAAGTCTCCAAAGGTCGAGTTGCATACACCAAACTGCTAGAACCGTTTGTTAACCCTACTCGGGTTAAAACATAATGAACCAACATGTGGTCTTGTTAGCCTGAACTACGTTTGCTCTAATCTTTCATGCCGTATGAAAGTATGTAGGCACGAGACGCGATATCTCGGCGAGCAACCTTCTCCCCTTTACCCGTAGTTAGGCGAACTACGTTGACTCTGATTTCTCGTTCCAGACGGGAATACGTATGCATAGAACTGTTGTGTTCTGCCGAGTCACTTTTCTTTTCTTTTGTCCTTAAGCCTTTAGCGTAGATAGTATTAATCAACCCTTCGAGATAAAAATTTAAGCGTGGATCCCGTCGAGTACGACGAACGTGAGGGGTGCTAATACCTTCCCCTTGCGTAACCGACCCCCGAATCCAGAACTTGGTTGCGATGACCATTCCTTTCCCTTTTTTATTAGGTTTTCTATGAGTGTTTCCTTTCCCTCCTTTGGGATAAATAATGCACGGTGGCGACTCTTCTGTCATTGTCGGCCTCGATTTTCGCAGTAGCGACAACTGCCATGTCCAAATCCTCGATGAGTTCTCGACCATATCAAAATCCTCTCGAGACATGAGTGCTCGTATCAAGTCATCTGAATGTAGGATTGGAGAACATCACTAAGAATGGGTGGGTAAAAATATACTTTGAGCCTTTCTCATTTGTTTCTTAAACCGTGAACCCAGCCACGATATAACCTTTAAAAGACCCAATTGAAGTAGGGTTCATTTTGAAAGCATACTCGTTGAGATAACTTTTCCTGACTCCTATGAGCTATGCTCAAATTTGGTATTGGCTTTATAAATTAAATTCACATCCTAACTAATGATTCGGTCACAAGTTATTGTGATATCTTTTTCAAAAAAAGAAAAAACTTCAAGCGAAACATATATGTTGCGTTAATAGTTTCAGGATTAGCATTTCATGCGTGTCAATTTTGCTTGATATCTTAGAAAGATTACATATAGACATCAACGATGAAACTTGAAGATTCTGCTAAATAGGGGCAGGTTGTTTCCAGGTTGCTCACTAATGCAAGCCTGACTGTCCTCAAGAGTGAGTTCTGAAGACTGAGTTTTACATAACACCATTTATCCGGGCCAGTTACGTCGAGATCCGACGAATCTCTCCAAGAGTTTGAAAACAATGGGGCAATTGTACTCCATGTTCTCTGTAAAATCCTCTTGGAACGACCTTTTCTCATGAAGCATGTATTCTGGGGCATTTGAGAAATGAAGATTACGTCACCCATTTAAACACTTATTGTTCAAAATGGCGACTATTATGAAGTTCATCAAGATCAAAACTACTTTGTTTTCATAACATTCTTCATGTCCCTGGTGAATTTTACTTCAAGTGGTCATGATACCGCCGATAGATCTCTACTCCAAGCAGTGATGATCAATGCAAGAAACCTCCAGTTGGTGACTTGAGAATTCCCAATGATTCATAAACTTCACCTTCCCAATGAAGTGGATGTTATTTTACCCCTCAAGGGATCTCTTTCACAACACTGATTTTCCTCAGCAAAGCGGATGTTTATTTTCATCCCCATGATGTTTTGACTCCGGTATATTCAACATCTATTTTACCCAGGTTTCCCCACTGGAGTGGATATTTATTTTTCCCCTATGAAACGTCAGCTCGGGTATCTCTGTCTACAACTCAAGTATGAATCTCTCTAGTGAATAGATATTTATTTTAATCATGAATTTCCTCCAATTATGAGATGGATCTGTTTCCAGTAGATCATTATTCTCATCTTCAATATGATAACCGAAATTATCTTGGAAAATCCGTCAATAAAAACAGGATATTACACCCCCAAGTGGAAATGTTTTCTATCCTAGAGGAATTTTGAAGTCCGGAAGCAGAATTGTGATCCCTTATTTGGCTCTCCATCCATCCCTAGTGATGCTTCTAACTTTGAAGATTGGTCGGATGTTTACTTAGAGATTTTTATTTCATCTCCGTTTGCCTCTGTTCGTTTGTTTAGTCAGCATAAACATACGCATAGCATATAGATAGATAGCATGGCATGTGCATTTTGCATCTTTGTGTTTTGTTTATTCTGTCACTTTGGCCGTGTTTATCCTCAAGTGACTGGTAGTGTCTTCTCCTTCCAAGTAGAGTTGTCACCCCTAGGCAGAAAAGAGCAAAATATTTATATTTTCCCGCAGAGTTTAATCCTCGTGGAAGACAGTTGTTTTAGTACATCCTATTTGAGTTCATACCTCAATGGTTGAGTCTTTCTTGACAGTTTCTCTTCAATTATTTCCTTAATTGAACTTCGGTCCCGGACCATCACATTTTCGGATATCTCCAACTTTTGAACATGGATTAAGCGTGCATTTATTTTGCACTTGGTTCCCCAGGAAGGGTCTTTACGAGGATCATCATTGAAGACCAATTATTTATCCAACAATGTTGCAAGATTTTCTCCACAATCTATACCTAGATTGCAAGCGACCTCTTTATTTGAGCAACTTGTTCGATCAGGTTTTCTCTCAAAAATAACAAATGGCAGTCTTCTCAAGACAATTTGTCCATCCCCAGTGGGTTTATCAAGATTGTCAACTCGTCAAATGGCATCTCTCCGGAAATCCGTCAGAGAAGTTTGTCGAAGACTTTACAGATATTTTATCTTTATTTGAGAATTTCTTCACTATAAACGTTCCACACATTTTTACAACTACAATAAAGATACTCCTCAGGAATGTATTCCCTAGTGAGTCCATCACACAAGTTTAATTCCATCAAGTGGAATCTCTTCCGAGAAGTTTGGTGACGATTATTACAATTGATCTCTCTTTATTTGAGAAGACATACTTTCCAAAATCAACCGGCCTACATCGCTTCTAAAGATCCCTGGTGAATTTTTACAATCTCCAACACATTATAGATTTCCGCTGAAGTCTTTTATCTCCAGTAAATTCTAATTGCCCTATGAAGATGATCTCACGAGTATTCGTCATCCCAGGAAGAAACTGAGACCCACTCATGGTATACAAACCTTGAGGAGTGGGAAGGTATAGTTCAAGAAACTGAGACTCGTTCATGGCACACAAACCATGAAGCGTTGGGGAGGTTTTATTTCAAGAAACTGAGACCCGCTCATGTCATACAAACCATGAGGCGTCGGGAAGGTTTATTTCAAGAAACTAAGACCCGTTCATGGCACACAAACCCTGAAGCGTTTGGGAGGTTTTATTTCAAGAAACTAAGACTCGCACATGGCATACAAACCATGAAGCGTTGGGGAGGTTTATTTCAAGAAACTGAGACCTGTTCGTGGCACACAAACCATTAGACGTGGGGAGGTTTATTTCAAGAAACTGAAACCCGTCCATATCACACAAACCATGAGGAGTGGGGAGGTTTATTTCAAGAAACGGAGACCCGTTCATGGCACGCAAACCATGAGGAGTGGGGTGGTTTATTTCAAAAAACTGAGACCCGTTCATGGCACATAAACCATGAAGTGTTGGGGAGGTTTTATTTCAAGAAACTGAGACCCGCTCATGGCATACAAACCATGAAGCGTTGGGGAGGTTTATTTCAAGATACTAAGACCCGTTTGTCACTACTGCGAAAAAAGGCAGGCAGAAGACAGAAGAGTCACCATCATTTGTTATTTATCCCAAAGAGAGTGAAAGGGAACGATTTAAGAAAACCTACGAAAAAGGAAGAAGACAGGTCATCGCAACCAAATCTTGGGTTCGAGAGTCGGTTACGCAAGGGGAAGGTATGAGCATCCCTCACGTCCGTTGTACTCAATGGGATCCACACTTGTTATCTATATAAAAGGGTGTTAATCTATAAGGCTGGCCACAGGGACAAAAGGATAGAAAAGAGACTCGATAGAGCATCGCCGTTCTATGCCTACGTACTCCCTCGTGCAATAGGAAAGTCAGAGTCAACGTAGTTCAGAAAACTACGGGTGAAAGTAGGGAAGGTTGCTCACCAAGACATCACCGTCTTATGCCTACGTATCCTCATCTAGTATGAGAAATCAGAGCAAACGTAGTTTGGGCAGACACGACCACAGGTTGGTTCAAGTGTTTTAACCAAGTAGGGTTAAACCTTTGTTCTAGCAGTTAGGTGTATTGCTGCTCGACCATTGGAGACTTAGGCGTTACCTGTTTGCGGTAGAACCAAGAGTTAATGTAACACCCTTCTAACCCCGCAGAATAAATATAAATAGATCAGAGTAATTATCATGCATTTCACAAAAGGGTGTCACATAACTTTTTAAAACATCACACAACACCTGTCATGCTCAATAATATAAAAATAACTTCCTGCTTTCATACACCTTCACATTAACATGTAGCAGCGGATTTGCTTTTATCATGATAGACATAATAAAAGTCTCATGCTCATCTTATTTTTTAATACTTAGGCTTAAAAACTAATTCTTCATATAATTCAAAATAACAACAACAGAATAAAGTAGAGTACATAAAATATCCTTCCAAATATGAAATCAAAATATTCCCCGGTGTTACATAATCAGAGCATGACTCGACCCAAAATAAATAAAGACACAACTCAAGCTACTCCAACGACTACCTCGTGCTAGAAGCAACTCTACTCCTCAGTACCTGAGCGATGTCGTATAAAACATCATTCCAACAGAAGGGTGAGAATTCACATAATTATTGAAATTATAAGATAATATATAATTTAAGGCATACAAACATAATCACTATTATTCTCACACTTCAAAAGCTTCATCAACACAATATTATTCAAGTAACCATACTATTCACAAGTATATACACACAACTCCATAATTCACCAGTTTATCAGTTCCACATATCACACATAATCTCATAGCACATAAGTATACATAATGAGACTCAATGCAAAACTCAATGCAAGACTCAATGCAACTCATGTCATGTGGTACCAACACTTGTTATTATTTTTCGGTTTTTACATTTAAACCGGGTCCGTTCCCTAGACCAATAACACACAAAAGCCCATTCCCTAAGCTTTCAAACCCCACTCTAGGTTTGGGACAAGTCACTAGCTCCCACGGAACTAACAAGCATTGTCTCTTGACACAAATGATGTATATGCAAATTCAACAATCATATGCAATTAAGACCATACTCAAATCTTAATATTCATGCAATTATTATTTTTATTTTTTTGGAATTTTCATGTAACAAAATGTAAATTGATATTTTTTGTAATTTTTATTTTTTATTTATTTTTGGTTTTAATTATATTATTTTGTAATGAAAAATGTAAATATTATTTATTTATAATAAAATTATTCCTTTTTATATATCATAGTGAAATAATAAAATAAAAATGAAATAAAATTACTATTAAAGAAATAAAAATCCAATATCAACAAAGAAAGATTAAACCTCATTTTAACAATAAAACCTAATAATGAAATAAAACTTTATTTAAATGAATTGAAAACAGACTAAAAAATGAAATTAATTAAAAGATAAAATATGTTTGACTTAAAAAAATGAAATTTGATTAAAGTGAAATTAGATTGATTAAGAATGAAATAAAATTGGAAGAATAAAAATAAACAATTACAAAAGGAAATGAAATTACTTTTATTATTTTGATTTAGAAATAAATGAAATGAAAAGACTACTAAAATGCTATATTTCCATTAATTCCCGATTCATCCAAATTATCCGACTAATCTGGTCTCCAACATAGCTTCCGATTAAACTTCCGACAAACCTTATCAGAATAAAATTCAATCCTCCTGATGATCGCGCTCTTCCAACCAAATTATCATCAAATGAAACTCGTGATTAAACCAAACGAAGCAAGACCTCTGATCAAATTCCTCGATTCTCATTGTTGCACCCCAAAATTTGCCCAACCTTTTTCTTTACCTAGCTTATGTTTCATTGCATTCACCATAACATTAGCATATGCATTGCATTGACATGTGTGCAGGGGATCAAGGGGTGTGCTTATCAAGAAAGAGCTATCACAGATTATAAGGCTATTCAAGAGTCCTCATTCAAGTCTTCAATGGTTGATATCTTCATCAAAGAAGTCAAAGATCCCTAGAGAAGTGGTCAGAGACAAGTATATTTACCTCCCAACTTGAAAGTTATGAGAGATCATCTAATGATGTTGAATCCATGGATGTGGACCTAGGGCATTGAGAGATCTCATATGATGTCTTGAGGGTCATTATGGAGTTTATACAAGCCATTATGCAAGGTGCAAGAAGCTACAACCAAGAGTGGTGAAATTAGGGTTTTCACCTGGTCAACCCTAGATCAACAGTTTAATTAAAGGAGGTTGAGACCTAATTCCAAGGCCTTGTGATCAAGGAATGATGTTTTGAGACATATGTGAGATGATTCAAAGATTAACTCTTCAATATTCAAGAGTGTGAGGAGTTCATAAGCTAGGGTTTCTAAGCTTGATAGTGTAAAATCCCCTGGTTTGGTGCCTAACTTCAAGACCACATAGCTCAATATGCAAGTCCAATCTCATATTGACACTAACATGAATGTTGTAGAGCATGTTCATAGCTTTCTTTTGAGTACTAGAAGTCCTTGATAGGGTTTATAGAACTCAAGTTATGAAGCAGACAAGTTACAGGTCATCAGATGAATGTGATTTTGGTACTTGACAGTCAACCAACTTCCGTGCCACGTTTGACCTAGAATGAGGGCTCACCTGTCCTTGACCCAAACATGAATGTTGTTCCTTATCTTCTTAGATTTCCAAAAAGTCCTAGAAGTCCTTGATTGGATTTGTAGAACTCAAGATATGAGCTTGGTAAGGCAAGGGTATTTTGGGAAACTTGGATTATAAGTCACTTTTGGATTATAGGTCCATTTCACCATCTTACACACCTCAAATGGAAATTTGTCCAACTTGAAAGTTTCTCAAAATGGGGTTATTTGTCCAACCAAACACCAAGGATCCATTGATATGGATTGGAATGAGGATTGGTTGAAGAAAATTTCACAAAAAGAACTTTAAAGGCATTAAAATAGCAAAAATTCAAATAAATTCATATGGGATGATTCCAAAGCATGTTTATGCATTTTTTGAGTTCATTTATCATTCTAAGAACATTGGCATTGGTAGATATGAGAACTGAGGTCATTTACATGGACTTTGCACTTGTTTCTTAAGCTTGAAGAAACACTTTCCATATCCACCATTGATTGAATTCAAGGGCACAATCCAAGCCCTCCATGTTCCTTACACTACCAACAAGCAAAATGGAACAATTTGGAAGCTTCTTGAAGCCATTTTCGTGGACATTTCAAGGTGAAAAAGTGATGAAAGTTGAAATTTGGATTGGGTTGTTTGGACCTCCATTGGGCCTGAAATGGATTCAAACACATTCTATATAAGTTGTAGATCATTTTCAGATGAAGTTGGATGAATTTTGGAGCCAGAAACGGTTAGAGCAGTTGGAGAAAAGCAAGCTTGAGAGTGAATTTCGAGTTTCAAGATTCAAGAATTTTCCAAGAGAATTGAGGATCAAGGAAGCTTCATCATCAATCATAGAGTGATTCTGGATTGATCTGAACAAGTATCATCACCAAATTGTGCCTCAGTTCAAGCTTCTTTACAGGTTCTTTTCTTTCCAAAATTCTCTTAAATTATGATGAATTAGAACCCTTTAAGCATGTGGTTAGGATCTTGATGACTCCTAGTTGGATTTAGGTTAGAATTGAGGACTGTTTGTGATCATTTTTACTAGAGCATGAAACTTAGTTGGATTCGGTTTGAGTGATTCTTAGGTTAGAAATGATTTTCAGCTATGGATTAGTGATCTAGGGAGTGTAAGGAGTCGATTGGTACCAAGAACTTGAGATTTCATGAAGTTTGGCAACAGAGCTACTGTAGCTCTTGCCGGAAAAGACGACTGGAGTCTTCTCCGGCCACCACTGATTTTTTCCCTCCCGTTTGATGATTCAAATGAAGAAGACGATCTGATGACCGTCCAATCTTGTGACTTAGGTTGACTTGGTAGCTTGATCCAACGCGTGTGAATTGATCTTAGCTTGCTGACTTTTGACTGGATTACGTGGCATAGTTTAGTGCATTGGATATGATTACCTTGGAGTTGTGTGGTTTAGATTAAGACTCACCGTACGCATTAGTCAACTGAAGAGCACCCAAACATCAGTTAAATGATGCGTTTCACTTAAGGACCCTGAGCGCGTGCGTGGCATGTTGTGGAGCATAGGATCCCTTGATTGGTCTCCTGATCCTGTGGCTATGTTATTTTGGCACTTTCTTTTATTTTATTTATTGATTTTCTTTTTATGGTTTATTGCATGTTTCATTTTAATTCATTAAAAATAGTTAAAATGGCCAATAAATTCTGGAAAATATCATGGATGTAAATAAGCATGTCCTTTAATTTTATGCATCTTTTAATTCCATTTTAGATGCATTTTCCATTTAATTGCATATTTTCCATTTAAATAGCCATTTAATAATTGTGAAAATAGCATTCTGGCTTGTTGAATTTTGTTTGCTATCCATTGCTTAGATTTAATTCCTAATATTTTTCATGCTGATTCTAGAGATCTTAGGGAACCCTTAGATATTTTCCCCTGATTTTTTAGATGCCTTTAGACATAGGTTGGAATTATATCTTTATAACCTTCCCAATTTGAGCTTTCCCTAGCATACCTTTAGGTTTAGCATTAGGTTAGTGCCCTTAAACTTAGAGTTTTTATCTGAAATTTTTACCATGACTTCCTAACACCCTTAGGGACCTTTGTAATTTTTACTAGAATTTGTAGGATAGATTTCCTATTTTTCCCTTATTTTACATTCTGACTAGCATTAATGTGGCCTTATGGATCCTTCCACCTAGATTTGCCATTTAGTGAACTTTGTTGCAAACTTTAGGTACCTAATCTCTACATGATACCATAGTTCATAGGTTGATACCTCTTTAGGGTAATTCTCAAGCCTTTAACATGCCATTAACTCCTTTAGAGTAGAATTTCTTTAGAGCTCAATGTTTAGGCTTTCTTTAGAAGAATTAGGTTAATGATTTCTCCTCTTAGGTGCTTTGCTTTCCTTGCATTCATCCTTCCACTTCTTATCCTATGATTCAAGGTTCCTTTGTGGGAGCCTTGTCCTTCCTTTGGAAGTACTAAAGGCATACCATGAATGGTAGAACCTTTGAGGATACAATCTTTAATGATTGGTTGAGTGCCATGGTGGATACCTTTGGTATACACCATGCTTCCCATCATCCCTCCAATAATCTCTTCTTCATGATTAATTAATTCCTTGATGTGATGCATTAGGATAGTTGCATGAGTAGATACTCTTACTTAGGTGCATGACTACATTAAAGGTCGAGACGCGCTTGTGGTGGCCCCTACCCCACACTATTTCCTCCTTTTGCTTGTTTGTTATTTTCCTTTTGTAATTGTCCATGTTTGCATTAAAGGTCGAGGTGATCCTCCCTTGCTTGTATTGTTGCATTGCATATGCATCTAGTTGTTTACACTTCAGTTGCTTAATGATTTTTGCTTTGTGTCTGTTTCCCCTTTGCCATGATCCCTTAGGATCTCTAACCTCTCTTCTTCAAAAGAGGTTATGATAGAACTTTAGGTTGAAACCTTTGCATGACAACATTAGGGTAGATTCCCTCTCAAACTCAATCATAGGGACACATTTCATGATCACAGTAGGATGCTTGATAGTTTCCCCTCGTAGAGTCCTTCTCTTTCTCATCATCAAACAACAGTAAAACACATAATAAAGGCTAATGAGTATCGTATGTTACGAGCCTTAAGCTACCTAGGAAATGGTTGTTGGAGGGCTTCCCTTCAATAATTAGGATGTTTAGTGTGGTACCCTTTGGGTGACATGCGACGCATTCACTCCCAGGTCATAGTCTCTAGTGCGATATGAATTACAAACATTCATAAGAAACACTTTTTTTCCGATAAAAGACATGAAACAAACATTCAAACTTCTTTTGCCCCGTGGGACCTTAATTTAAGGAAAACCTTATCTGATGAAAAGAGTGTTGTTAAGCTTCGGTTCTACCGCAAACAGGCGTTGTCCCTAACTGTTGGAACCGTAGTTTAACCTTACTCGGGTAAAAACAATCGAACAAACCTGTGTTCCGTTTTATCCCGAACTATGTTCGCTCTGATTTCTTCGATGAGAATACGTAGGCACAAGACGCGACATCTTGGCGAGCAACCTTCCCCCATCACCCGTAGTTAGCCGAACTACGTTGACTCTGATTTCTCGTTCTAAACGGGAACACTTAAGCACGGAGCTGCGATGCTTTGCCGTTTCATTCTTTTTCTTTTAAACCAGACCTTGATAGGTAGATAGATAAACAACCCGTCAGATAAACAACACAAGCATGGATCCCGTCGAGTACGAAGGACGTAAGGGGTGCTAATACCTTCCCCTTGCATAACCGACTCCCGAACCCGAGATTTGATTGCGACGACCTGTCTTTCCCTTTATGCTAGGTTTCTCCCAATTCGTTTCCTTTCCCTTCCTGTGGGATAAATAACGAAAGGTGGCGACTCTTCTGTCTTTGTCGGCACCTTTTTTTCGCAGTAGCGACATTTGGCGACTCTGCTGGCGACTCCAACGGTTCCCTATGCGAGTCAATCCTAGAGCTTGTTTGTTTCCCTTTGGGTTTTGTACATACTTGTTGTACTTTAGCTTTCATTTTCCCGCCTTTTACTTTTAGCATTATATTATATCATTATTATGCTGTTGTGGGAGGGGATTGATTCTGATGAGTGAGAAGCCAGACCCAGGCTTGAGAGAAACATAGCATTGGAGTGGAGATTAGTGGGGGCGTACATGCTTTGCATGTACTAGTGTCCCACGAAATCCACACTCAGGCGAGATTCTCTTGGATGATTTCTTTTCCAGCCCTTTTGGCTTGAGGGGACTTTAGACTTGAGATTTGTCGACCCTGGGAACCGATCATTTGTGACTCAGCTAAGTGAGGCCTCTTCAGGGAGTGATGATGCCAAACCAGAAATGGTGAACGTATCATCATTTCGTGAAAGTCTGTGACACTGGGAAACGCATAGGATGTCGTACCTTAGTCAGTGGTTAGGTTCATACCTGTGAGCGGGACTAGGGTTTATGCAGGAAACTTTAACCTTCAGAAAAACTGGTTTTCTCTTGACAGTTTGAATCAGTGACATTGATATCAGAGGTTTCCTTATTATCAGAGTTGTGTTATGTTCTATGTTGCAGGTTCATATTCACCCCTTGATTCTAGTGATCTGGTTTCTTATCTCCGACATGGAAGCTTTAAGGAAAATTGTTGCCTACAAGTTGCCTACTCCAGATGTTAGTGCTCTGTCCGGTTTGATCCGTTTGGCTGATAGAGGGGTCAGGAGTGATTTCAGGAAGACTTATGGGAAGCTGCTTGATGTTGTGTGTAAGCCCTCAACACATGAATTGAATGGTTTGTAAGCTCTGTTGCAGTTTTACGACCCTCAGCTCAGATGCTTCACATTTCCCGACTTTACCCTCGCACCCACCTTGGAGGAGTACTCTGCTCTGCTTGATGTGCCAATCTGTGATCGGATGCCATTTCACCACACTGACGCTAAGCCTGATATGGCTAAGCTAGCTGCTGCTTTGCATCTTGACGCTTCAAAGTTGAGTGGAAATTTGACTAAATGGAATGAGATACCCGGGTTCTCTTTGCAATTTTTGGTTGGGAAATCCCAACAGTGCGCTAAAGACGGATGTTGGATTGTGTTCAACGTTATTCTGGCCCTTTGCATTTACGACATTATCCTGTTCCCGAACATGCCATACTTCATTGACTCGGATGCTATTCATATCCTTGCTTCGGTTAACCCAGTGCCCACACTACTCGGCGATGTGTATCACTCAGTCCACTACAAGAACGAAAACAGAAGGGGTAAGAATGTGTCATGTTGCGTCCCTTTACTGTACAAATGGTTTGATAGCCATATGCCCAAAGCAGGCCCTTTTGTCACCTCTGCTGGTACGGTGGTTTGGTCAGAGTGCCTGATGGGTTTGACTGCGGAGAATATCACTTGGTTCGATAAAGATAAGCTAGGTACAGAACTCATATACAGCTGCAATGGTTTTCCCAATGTTCCTCTTATCGGAAGAAAGGGTTGTATCAATTACAACCCGGCTTTGTTGATCAGACAGTTCGGGTATGCATTGTGGGATGCTCCTAGAGAGGAGGAGATGCAGGAATCTCTGTACCTCACAGGGTTGTTGAGCAGTGACATGTTAGCCAGGCTTGAGCACGCTTGGAATACCATCAGCAGAAAAGGTAAAGCCGCTTTGGGAAAAAGTAATAGCCGTGCCTATAACCCCTATAGGATCTGGATGCAGGAAAGAGTGAAGATGATTCCATTGTCGTTTCCTCCAGCTACACTTCCTTGTACCCCCAAAGTTGAAGAGAAAACAACGGTGGACATACAGAAATATAATCAGCTTCTAGCCGAGAAAGAAGCGTTAGCAAAGAACAATGAAGCACTGGAAAAAGAGATTATGCAACTCTGTCACGAGAAGGTTGAAGTTGTGTACTCTTGCAAGAAGCAGACTAAGTTGATAAACCACTTAGGTGCCAGTTTGACCAAGGAGACTGATTCTCGAGAACATCTGGGGTTAGATTTCAAAACTGCTAATAGTGTTCTCGCCACCAAGAAGCAAGAGTTGGATAGGGCGTATCTGAAGATATCCAAATTCGAGACATTATGGAACACTACTCTGACCAACCACAAAGAGCGAGAGGAGAAGCTGAAGCAGCAGATAGCCAAGTTGAAGACTCAGCTTGATACCAAGGAAAAGAAGATAGAGGCTGAAGCATTACTTCGACGAGACATTCAGTACAAATTGGTTGAAACCAAGGCAAACCTGAAGGATTATCAACTCAGAGCTGACTCCAAGAGATGCAGATTGGACGCTTGCTTCGGAGAAGGAGCATGCGAAGACTTTATTGATGGTTGTTGCACCCTAAAATTTGACCAACATTTATTTACCTAGTTTGTGGTTCATCTCATTCATCATCTGCATTTCATTGATATGTGGGCAGTAGATCAAGGGGTATGGTTACCCAGCAAGAGTTATATGAAACTATGAAGCTAGCCAAGAAGGTTATTCAAGTGTTCAAAGGTTGATATCTTTGTCAGAGAACTCAAGAGATCCTCAGAGAGATTGGTTGAAACCAAGGTTGTGTGTCCCATAACTTGAGAGTTGTGGGAGCCCCTCAGATGATTCTGAGGCTATGAGGATGGACTTGAAGCTTTGAGAAAGCTTATGAGATGTCTTGAAAGCCATAATGAGGCCTAGAGAGGTCATTGCACAAGGATTCAGAAGACTCAGCCATGAGTGGTGGAATTAGGGTTTGACTGGGTCAACCCTAGGTCAACTGATGATTTGGAGAGGGTTGAGACCTAATCCAAGAGCCATGTGATCATGAATTGATGCATTGAGATGCTATAAGGATGATTCCTAGACTAACTCATCATGATTGAGGAGTTTGAGAAGTTTTAAGCTAGGGTTTCTAAGGCTTGACAGTGTAAAATCCCCTAGTTTGATCCCTATCTTCAAGGCAGTTAGCTCAAGATGTGGTTGTCATCTCATCTTCTCAATAACATGAATGTTGAAAAGCTTTTTCTTAGATTTAATTTGAGTACTATAAGTCCTTGATAGGATTTGTAGAGCTCAAGTTATGACTTTGACAAGTTACAGGTCATCTGAGGTATGTGAATCTGGGTCCTTGAAAGTCACCCAACTTGCATCCAACTTTTGCCTAAGAAGGATGATTCCTATTATTCTTGGCCAACATGTATGTTGTAGAGCATCTTCTTAGATTTCTAGAGAGTACTAGAAGTCCTTGATAGGATTTGTAGAACTCAAGTTATGGCTTTGACAAGTCAAGGGCATTTTGGTCATTTGGATATTATAGGTCATTTCAAGCATAAGGCCATATCTCCTATTTCCAAGCTTCAAATGGAAAAATCTTCAATATCAAACTTGCTTAGAATGATGTTTTAAGTCTATTAGGGAGGTCATGAGATATTGAAAAGGCTTGTATCAAAAAGTGATAAAAATGGCCTAAAATGGAGGCATAAGTTAAATAAGTTGAAATTGGAAATTGGAAATCCCAAGTTACACATCCAAACCATGTCATATAATAGGTCATTTTGACTCTAAAAGACATTCTAAAAACAATGGTTCAGCCATAATTATGATTTGAGGCCTAGATCATGGGGCTGCTTTGGAAATGGCTTGCTTGCATCTTAAGGTTCAAAGGCAAAACATAAAGAAACTCAATGAACAAGTTAGTTATGCATCTCAATACATCATATATCTCATATGAGGAGATTTCCAAAGGAGATACAAGAGCTGTAACAAGAGAAGCTTGAGCTGCTATGTGTGTGGCTTGATTTTCAAATTATCATGGCATGAGATATTCATTTTATCATTGGAGTGTTCCAGAAGGTTCTGGACAGTTCCTACAAGTTCTATAAGATGATTAGAACTTGCTCAAAGCAAAGGTTGGTGTAAGATTTGAGAGAAGAGAGAATTGTCCATTTCACTTGCCTCCATTACAAGTTGAAATTGAATTCCATATTTTGAACCATTTCCATTCATTCTTTCCATCTAAACACACTCCATTGATCATTCTAAAGCTGTGCAGATCAATTTGAGAGCAAAACCATGGTGAATTGAGGAATTGGCAATTGGATTTTCAAGGTTGCAAGTCAGAGTCGAATTCTGAGATTCAAGCATTCTCCCTCCAATCTTTTGCAAACAGTAGCAAGATCAGCATCCAAGGAAGGTTTCTGAAGAATTACAAGGCTTGAAGTGAAGGTTTTCACCACCTGTTGATCAAGAAATACCAGGTTTGCAGATTCTATACCACACCCTAATTTATGCATTGCTAGGTTAGTTTATTAGTGTAGAAATGTTAGAGACACATAGGTGATCATTTCTAGAGAGTTAGGGATCAATTGATGAAGGTTGAGTTATGGACACCTTTTCTTTGATGATCAAGAACTCGTGAGATAGTGAGATATAATGCATGTGTGATAGCTTATTTTAATCAGTGAAGTGTGATGATCATTTTAGTACCAAGATATCCAAGGTTGGTTGAAGTCAAGGACTGAGTGTATTTTGGATTCACCATCGGGTTTGTTGTTAGAGGAGGTTTCAGTGTAATCCAAGGACATGGACGTGTTCAGCTTGAAATTTGGAGCATGTTAGTGTTTTGAATTGTTAAATTTGATGGAGAATGGAGAGAACTCGAGTGGAGGGGAAGTTGATGTTTGAAGTCTGTGTTCATGGTGGTTTTCCCTCCAATTCATGGCTCAAGGTAGAAGATAAAGCCACTGCCGTTGGATTCCCCAAAGACTCGTTGACTGAAGATGGATCCAAGGGCCACGACATAACCTCACATTTTGAAAAGGAATTCTGAAGACATGATGAAACGTAGCGTTTCATTAAAAGAAGTTCTTGGGCTTTAGTAAAACGATTCCTATCCACACCCCCAGATCTTGGCCCACGTGAAAATGAATTGTTTTCTCTTACTAAATGCACCGCGTCTTTGTCTATTTTCCTTACCATTTTCTTTTATTTTATGATCATAATATGGGCTTAACGCTTTTGCTGCACGCACCCCACTTTAAGCCCATCATCCATAGTGAACTGCATCTGGTTACTAAATACACCACATCATTTCATATTTTAATTTCTTTTCCTCCATTTTTCATTAATCTTTGAAAAATCATAATAAATAGGAAATTAATGATTTTTGCATGGGGATTTTTTTCTCCCATTTCATGATAATGTCTAGAAAATTGTCAAATAAAAATATTTGCATTTCATGCATTTTTAATATTTTTTGTATATTTTCCATTTTAATAGCTTCTTAATTCTTTTATGTTGATACATGGTTTTGTAGAATTTAGTTTAGGTAGTTCCCTTAGTATTTGTAGGCCATTCTTTTTAGGATAGTTAGATTAGGACTTTTGCTTCCCCCTGGATTTATTCCATAATTTTGTGATGAATTTTAGATTAGTTTTGATTAGATGATTTTAGGTTGTGTAGAATTAGGTTAATCCTTAACATAGGTCCACAATAACACTAGAATTTTGGGTTTCTAGGTCAAGTTAGACATTGGGGCATATAAGGGTATTAAGGGTAGATATATAAGATCCCCTAGAAATTATATTAGGTTTTAATATAGTAATATACTATTTTTAGATGATTTTTGTAGTTGATGATTGTTTGTGTTGCCCTTGTGGGCTTGAATTTTTGTTTGCTTTGCTTTGTGGGCTTGGAGAGCTTGGTATTGCTTGGAGTAGCATTGAGGAGCATAGTAGGAGAATTGAGGAGCATTGAGGAGCTTGAGAGCTTGATCTTATTTGTTTTGTTGATTGTTTTAGGGTTAGGGATTACGAAGAGTTTAGACCTAGTTCACTTCTTTCTCAAACATGGATGGTATATTTCACCTCCATTCCTCCATATGATCCAAAGTCCTTCCATGGTATACACCTCTCTCCTTTGGAGGGATAAGTGATAGTACCTAGGAGGTAGAACTTTTGAGGGAACCATTCCTTTGATGTTGAACCCTTATAGGTCACCTTTGGTGGTCAATAAGCAGTTCAATGTCCCAGCTTATCCAGTAAGTGATTTCCCCTGGTTTGAGTATCTTGAGAGATGTTGAGCTTGAGTTTGATGATGAAGACTTCATTGAAGAGTGTAGAAGAGGATGAATCCTTGAGTATTGCCATTCCAGCTGAAGCTTGAAGAGCAACAAGAGCAAGTTGATACTTGAAGACCCCTTGAAGATGAGGTAAAGGTTGAAGGATGAAGTTGATACTTCTAAGTGATTGAAGATTACTCTAAGTGGCTGAAGCTTGAAGAACAAAGGAAGTTGATACTTACTTTGAAGCTTGGAGATCCTGAAGGAGATCAAGTTGATACTTGTGGTTGATAGTGAAGCCTGAAGGTGGAACTGATCAAGAAGCTGAAGCTTAAAGGAGAAGATAAGTTGAGACTTATGTGTGAAGACTGAGTTGCTGTTGGAAGAGCTGAAGCTTGAAGTTGAGAGAGGGGTTGATCTGCTTTCTTCTTTGTTTCTTTCCTGTATTGATGTGCCTTGTTTGATTTGCTTGATGCATTAGAATAAGTCCATATCTAGACTAGACTTTAATCTAGGAGCATGATTGCACTAGAGGTTGATTTGCTCCCTCTGCTTGTATTGTTATTGTGTGGCTTTGCTTGCGGGTATTCGGTAGAGCCATGCTCCCTTGCCCATGTGGTTTATTTTGCTTGATAGCATACTTTATTCCTCTGTATGATTGCAGTTTACTGTTCTTGCTTGATAACATGTTTTATCTTTCAGTATGATTACTGTTATCCATTCTGGCTTGAGGTTGAGATGAGCTTATGGAGGCTGAAGCCCCACACACATTTCCTCCCTCATTTACATTGCATGCATTTTACTGTTAAGCTGATGCTTTGTCTGTTTTGGCGTATCATTGACATGATCCCTTAGGACTCTCATTTCCTTTGATAAGGAATTGATGATAGAACTTTAGCTTGAAACCTATGCATGACAACTTCTAGGAGTTCCCTGTTCAAACCTCAACCGTAGGATGAATCCTTGGCATGACAACAGTAGGACTTGATAGTCTCCCTCCTAGTTGGGCATGTTCTCTTCTCATCTCAAAACAGTTTAAGATACAGTAATCATGAATGATTTCTTTCGTACGTTACGAGCCTTAAGCTATCTGAGAAAGGGTTGTGGGAGAGTTTCTTTTCCATAGTATGGATGTTTAGTATGGTACCCTTTGGGTGACAGGCGACGCATTCACTCTCAGGTCATAGTCTTTAGTGCGATTGAAATTGCAAACACAATAAAAAAACACTTCTTCCGTAAAAGACAGGAAATATTGCGTAGTGTCCCGAACTACGTAAGCTCTGATCTCTCATACCTGTTGCAAGTACGTAGGCACAATACTGAGGTATTGGCGAGCTACCTTCCTCCATAACTCGTCGTAGGCCGAACTACGTTGACTCTGATTTCTCATTCTCTGATGAGAATACGTAGGCATAAAGTGCGACGCTTTGCCGAGTCATTTTTCTTTTCTTTTTCAGACCAACCTTGATAGGTAGATAGATAACACCAACCCGTCCAGTAATCACAACAAGCGTGGATCCCGTCGAGTACGACGGACGTGAGGGGTGCTAATACCTTCCCCTTGCGTAACCGACTCCCGAACCCAGACAATGGTTGCAACGACCTTGTCTTACCCTTCTTCGTTAGGTTTTTCCGATCGTTTCCTTTCCCGCTCTGAGGGATAAATAACGAAAGGTGGCGACTCTTCTGTTGTGTCGGCACCTTATTTTCGCGTAAGCGATAGCTAGCGACTCTGCTGGGGACTCCAACGGTTTCCTACGCGAGTCAATCCTAACGCTTGTATGTTTACTTGCTGGGTTGCGTTTATTTATTGCATTTTACTTCTCGCATTTTATTTCCCGCACTTTATTTTCTGTATGATATGATTATTCGTGCTGTTGTGGGAAGGGGCATTCTGATGAGTGAGAAGCCAGACCCAGGCTTGAGTGCACCATAACATTAGTTGTGCTTGCTTTGCAGGCACTAGTGTCTCATAAAATCCATGCTCAGACGAGGTTCTCCCGGTTGGCTTCTCTTTCAACCCTTTGGGTTGAGACGGTTGCTGGTTTGGTGGATTGTCGACTCTGGGGACCAATCATTTGTGATTCAGCCGAGTGAGGCCGCTTCATGAGCTGGTGATGCCACACCTTCTGGGTATCGTATCACCCCTCTTGAATGTCTGTGACGCTGATGAACGCATAGGATGCCGAACTTGAGTCAGTTTAGGTCCATACCTGTGAGCAGGGTTGGGTTTATTGCAGGAAGCTTTGACCTTCAGACCACCTGGTTTTCTTGACAACAAATCAGTTTTGTTGGATCAGAGGATCTTATCATCAGATGTGTATTTGTTCTTGATAGAGCAGGTTTTGATCAGAGGATCTTATCATCAGATGTGTATTTGTTCTAGATAGAGCAGAGTTTTCGTCATCAGTTGTTTGTTCTTGATAGAGCAGATTTTTGATTTGGGGTCTGAAGATCTCATCAGCAGATATTGTTTGTTCTTGATATAGCAGATTTTTGATGGGGGTCTGAAGATCTCATCAGCAGCTGTATGTTTGTTCTTGACAGAGCGGATTTCTTGGTCCTACATCAGAGGTCCTTATTATCAGACATTTGTTCTTGACAGAGCAGAATCATGATCCTATGTATATGGCCCTATCAGATGGTTGTTCTTGACAGAGCAAGATTTTGGTTTTGTTGATACAGAATCTCCACAGCAGTTGCCTTGGTCTCCTATTGCATGATTGTATTTTGCATTAGTTTGCATACTCATTTGCATTTCATTAACGTGTGTCTGTGTTGCAGGTACCGTTTTCCCCGATCCAGGATTTCTTGCCTCCTATTGTATTGTTATGGGTTCTCTGAGGAAGACCGTGGCTTACAAGTTCCCTGCCCCCGATGTGGTTAAGTTGACTGGTTTGATAGCTTTAGCAGATGATTCTGTGAGGGATGAGTTCAGAAAATCTTACGGCAGGTTGCTCAGTTTGGTTCGTAAACCTTCTGTGTTCGAGTTGAATGGGTTGCACGCTCTACTGCAGTTCTACGACCCTCCGCTGAGATGTTTCACTTTTCAGGACTTCGTTCTCGCACCTACGCTGGAAGAATATGCTGATTTGCTAGGGGTGCCTATCAAGAGGAAGATGCCTTTTGTTCATATGGACGTTGAGCCTGATCTGGCTGGTTTAGCTCCTTCACTTCATCTGGACGCCTCCGAATTAGTATTGACTAGTTGGAATAAGGTTCCTGGGTTCTCCTTGCAGTTTCTAGTGGGTAAGGCTCAACAGTGCGCTAAGGACGGATGTTGGGTCGCGTTCAATGCCATCCTCGCTTTGTGCATATATGGCATCGTGCTGTTCCCCAATATGCCCGATTTTGTAGACTTTGATGCGTTTCACATCTTTGCTTCAGGGAATCCAGTCCCTACCTTGATCGGAGATGTCTACCATTCTGTCCACTATAAAAACGAAAACAGGAGGGGCAAGAATGTCTCATGCTGTGTACCCTTGCTTTATAAATGGCTTGATAGCCATATGCCCAAGAGGGGTCCTTTTGCCTCGTCTGCAGCCACAGCTGAGTGGTCCGAGCGTCTGATGAGTTTATCTGCAGAGGATATTGATTGGTTCGACAGGGATAGGTTGGGTACTGAGGTGATCTTCAGCTGCAGCGGGTTTCCAAACGTGCCTTTGATAGGCAGGAAGGGTTGTATAAACTACAATCCATCGTTGCTGGTTCGACAGTTCGCGTATGCTTTGAGAGCTCCGCCGAAGGATGAAGAGGTACAGGAATCTCTGTACCTCACTGGCCTTCTAGAGGGGGATCTATTGTCCAAGCTTCAGCGCGCGTGGAATGGTATCAGTAAGCGAGGAAAGCCATTGCTGGGAAAAAGCAACAATCAAGCCTACCCTCCGTATTTGACTTGGATCAGAGCCAGAGTAGGTGCTATAGGGATGCCGTTTCCTCATGCCAAGCCAGAAAGCCCTCCAATGATTGAAGAGCCTACTACTGTGCCCATTCAGTAGCATAATCAGGTGTTAGCTGAGCGGGATGAATTGAAGCGGGCGAACGAAGAACTGAAGAAGGAATTGGCTCAGCTCCGAAGCGAGAGGAACGAAGTCGTTCATTCTTTCAAAAGGCAAACAGAGTTGGTGAACCAGCTGGGAACAGACCGGACTAAGCGGATAGCCGAGCGTGAGCGCATGGGTCAAGACTTCAAAGCTGTCAACGACGTACTGGCTACGAAGAAGCAGCACTTGGACGAAGCATATCGGAGGATATCTAAGTTCAACCAGCACTGGAAGGCTTCCCTGGCCACCAGGAAAGAGCGGGAGGATAAGCTGATGCTACAAATCTCCAAGATGGAAGCCCAGGTGAAGGACAGTGAGAGGAGGTTTGATGAGGAAACCGCTCGCAGATACGCCGCTGAAGGCCAGCTCAACAAAGCTCTCGCTAACCTGAAGGAGCGCAAGGTGACGTTTGGTCCAAGAAACGGAAGTTAGAAGATTGCTTCGGCGAAGGAGCATGGGAAGATTCGGTCGAAGGACTTCAGTATACCATTGTGCAGAGGGAATTACTCGTCGAGGGGTTGCTCACTCTGCCGGATCATCCAGAGACGAAGGATTTATTAGAAGAGTATCGCGCCTGTGGCCGTACTTGACTATTTGTATTCCTTTTGTTTTGATCATTGTTGTATGTTGACCATCACCAGGCTTGTTGGCTGAGGTCACGCTGTTGATTCATCTTGTACTCGCTGATGCTATGTACTGCCTTGATAGGCTTTCTTTATATATGAGATTGTTGTTTCCCTGATTGGACTCAGACTTCTTCTTATTATTATCAGCACCGGTACTCAGGCACTAGGATCGGGGGAGATCTCCCTAACGCACAGACACATGCATGCATTTGCATGAAGCATTTGTAGGACGAGCGTTTTGTTGTTTTTCCTAACCCTTTGTGTTTCCCAGGTTTTTCAGGTTTACAGGTTGTCCCAGGTTGTTTCCGGTGGTTCCAGGATTGATCAGAGACTAATTCACCATTATCCGACTAGAGCTAATCAGACCAGAATCATGGAGCAAGTGCAGACTGATGTTCAGGAGCTCCGCGAAAGGATGGATCGCTTCATGGAGCTTATGCAAGTGGTCCCCAACGTCCAGGATCAGCTCAGAACTTTGGTTCAGCCTTTGATTTCCAGGGTTGATAGCAACGACATACTCCATGGTGAGGCTGTGCCTACTCCTCTACCAGTTGAAACTCCGCAGAATGGTGTCCCCGTGGCCGGGGGCAACGACAGTGCTAATGGCAATGTGATGGCCAACATCGGACTCAATACGGCGGGCGTCGGTAATGGGAGTCTGGGAGCTAATGTCAATGTCGGACCAGGCAACGACAATGCAGGCGTCGGGAATTTGTTTGTGCCTCAGTCATGGCTTGAGGATCACCAGGATGATGTGTTATCTCAGAGAGGTGCTGAAAGGGAGTTGAATGCTGAAGCGCGGCTTAGATTCAAGGCACTTGAAGATAAAATGAGAGATATCGAGAATCAGAATACTTTGGGCGTTGATATGTCCAAGCTGGGATTAATTGCTGACTTCAAGGTGCCTCCTAAGTTCAGGGTACCTGACTTTGAGAAATATAAGGGAACCACTTGCCCTCGTGTCCACCTGAAATCGTATTACAGGAAGATGTCTGCTTATTCCGAAGACGAGAAGTTGCTGATGCTCTTCTTCCAAGACAGTCTTTCCGGGCCATCCCTCGAGTGGTACATGGGTCTGGAGCCCACTAGTGTGCGCATATGGAAGGACCTTGCAGAAGCATCTGTGCACCATTACCAGTACAATAGCGACTTGGCCCCGAACCGAGTCCAGCTGCAGAACCTGTCGCAAAGGAATAATGAAGGATTTAAGGAGTACGCCCAGCGGTGGCGTGAGTTGGCAGCTCGGGTTCAGCCGCCGATGGCTGAACGTGAGCTCGTGCAGATGTTTGTTGCCACCCTCCCGGGGGTTTACTATGAAAAGTTAGTCAGTGGTATGTCTGGGACGTTCTCGGCTCTCATTATCATGGGTGAGCACGTCAAGAATGGGATCAAGATCGGGAAAATCCAAGGTGAGTCATCCTCAGCTGGAGGAGGCGGAAAGAAACCTTATGCTGGTAAAAGGCGAGAAGGAGAAGCGAGCGCTGTGACCAACGCTCGAAGGAAGGGAAAAGGCCCTCAGCAGCAGGTAGCCAGTATAA
Source organism: Lathyrus sativus (assembly GCA_963859935.3). Classification (NCBI taxonomy): domain Eukaryota; kingdom Viridiplantae; phylum Streptophyta; class Magnoliopsida; order Fabales; family Fabaceae; genus Lathyrus; species Lathyrus sativus. The sequence continues at coordinate 40,494 of CAWUDS030000413.1, read as the reverse complement.
ATATCCCGGCAGCTCCGCAGCAGCAGCAGCAACCGAATCAACAGGGATACAGAAAGTACCAGAATCGGACACCTTTGGCGAACCGTCACTTCGAGACACCGCCCATGTCGTACGCGCAACTCTTGCAGACTTTACTTCAACTTCAGTTGGTCCAGAAGAGGATGATGGCTCCCTTGACAGGGGCACCTCCGCTGAGGTACGACGCCAATGCCACTTGTGATTTTCATTCAGGGGCGCCGGGCCACACAATCGAGAACTGCAAAGCCTTCAAACACAAGGTGCAGGACATGGTGGATGCCAAGATCATCAACTTCTCCGATAATGTTCCCAATGTCACGAAGAATCCTATGCCGAATCATAGGGGAGGCGGAGTGAATGCCATTATCGAAGAAGAGAGTGCAGATCTGTTGACTGACGTCAAAGATTTGAAGACGCTGCTTAGCTTCGTTAAAGCTAAGTTGCTGAAAAGAGGGTTCTTTCCAGGTTGCGGGGAGTTATGCATGGACTGTGCTACACGTCCTGATGGATGTGAGCAGTTGGTAGAAGGAATTCAAAGTTTGATAACAGAGGGGATTCTGCAATTTAGTCGGAGGGCTGAAAGTTGATCAGGAGAGGTAGTGCTGAAGCAGGCCGATGAAGTCGCCACCATCGCCATCCCTCGCCGGCCGATAACTATTTCTGCGCCCAGACCGCCTACAATCAATATTACCAAAGCTGGGCCAATACCCTTCGAGAGCACTAATGTCGTTCCGTGGCATTATGGGGCTGAAGCCTACTGCAACGGACAGAGGTTGGAGCTGGAACCGTATGGGTCGACTGTGGAGAACCTAGCAGGAATCAGTGGTATTACTCGCAGCGGAAGAGTGTTTGCACCGCCAGAGATCATGGTGGATAAAACGGTCAGAGCTGATGTGGCCGATAAAGGTAAAAGCAAAGTCGTCGAAGAAGTCCCGTATGGGGTAGAAAAAGATTTGCTTGTCAGAGATGCCGAGGAGTTTATGCGGTTGATCAAAAAGAGTGACTACAAGATTGTAGACCATCTCCACCATACGCCCTCGAAGATTTCCATCTTGAACCTGTTGCTGTGTTCTGAAGCGCACCGCAACGCGCTGCTGAAGGTGTTGAACGCTGCCTACGTACCGCAAGAAATATCAGTGAATCAGCTAGAGGAGGTTGTAGCCCACGTTAATGCTTGAAATGGGCTAGGGTTCACAGACTTGGAGCTGACACCAAAAGGGAGGAATCAAAATCGTGCCCTGCACATCTCGATATAGTGCAGGGGCACGATCATGTCGCACGTCCTGGTGGACACGGGTTCGTCGCTTAATGTTCTTCCGAAGAAGGCGTTAATGAAGTTGGATACTCGTGGATTGGTTTGCACACCCAGTGATCTGGTTGTGAAAGCATTCGACGGAACTAAACGACACGTTTTCGGGGAGATGACCCTGCCGATCCAAGTCGGGCCGGAAACGTTCGACGTGGTCTTTTATATTATGGACATCATGCCTGCCTACAGTTGTCTCTTGGGTCGGCCGTGGATCCATGCTGCTGGTGCCGTGACCTCCACGTTGCACAAAAAGCTCAAATATGTTGTCGAAGGAAGCATCATAACCGCGTGTGGTGAGGAAGACATAATGGTGAGCCATTTGTCGTCCTTCAAGTACTTGGAAATGCATGGCGAAATCCATGAAACTCTTTGCCAAGCGATCGAAGCCGTCAAGGTGAAAGAAGTAGCTCATGTAGTCACAGAAAAGTCAGAGATGAATCTCTCCTCGTTCAAAGAAGCTCGGGCCGTTGTCCAAGCCGGATCTACCCCGGGTTGGGGGCGAATTTTGGAGATACCCAACAAGCAGGATAAATTTGGGTTGGGATATTCTCCTGGAGATGAAGCTTCTTCTTCTTCGTCTAGCAGTGCGTCTCGAGGTAAAGGACCGATCCAATTTACCAGTGGCGGAGTGATTTTCGAAAGCATCAACGCGACGTCTGAAGACAGCGGGGATATCGATTGTGACCTCGACTCTTGGATCCAGCCAAGCAAGCCAGGCGAGGGCCTCACCAATTGGACCATCAAGGATATCATCCAGATGACAAGTGAAGAGTAATGATTTACTTTCTCCAATCATTGTACAACCCTATGTCCTACCCGGGGCATGGCGGTTTTATTGTCAGGGCCTTGTTGGATTATGTACATGCATTTTGTTAATAAATCAAAGGCGTTTCCTTCGTATTCAAATATTGTGATCTCTGTTATTCCTGTTTTATATTTGTTTTGAAAAACAATAAAATGGCAATGGGGTTTGTGCTAACCTGCGCATCCTTGTTTTAAACTTAACCCTTGTTATTTCAGGATCCACATAACAGATGACATCGACTCTGGACCTTCTACGGCTCACTTCGACTTCGATTGCCCGATCTATCAAGTCGAAGAAGAGATTGATGAAGACGAAGACCCTCCTGAGGAGTTGGCCCGCTTGTTGAAACAAGAGGAGAAAGTTATTCTGCCTCAAGAAGAGGAGATTGAGATCGTGAATTTGGGTTCTGAAGAACTCGTCAGAAACGTCAGGATAGGGGATGCACTGTAGAATGACGTCAAGCAGAGATTAGTCGAGATGCTAAGAGAGTATAGTGACGTCTTTGCTTGGTCATACGAAGATATGCCCGGACTTGACACGGACATCGTGGTCCACCACTTGCCGCTGCGAGAAGACTGCCCTCCCGTTAAGCAGAAGCTTAGGAGGACGAGACCAGATATGGCCGTTAAGATCAAAGAAGAAGTGCAAAAGTAGCTTGATGCTGGCTTCTTAGCGGTCACCACTTACCCTTCGTGGGTCGCCAACATAGTGCCTGTACCGAAGAAGGACAGTAAGGTACGCATGTGCGTCGATTTTTGGGATTTGAATAGGGCGAGCCCTAAAGATGATTTCCCGTTGCCTCATATCGATGTGTTGGTCGACAACACAACCCAGTTCTCCGTGTTTTCGTTCATGGATGGCTTCTCCGGTTACAATCAGATTAAGATGGCGCCGGAGGACATGGAGAAAACGACGTTTATCACTCCCTGGGGAACATTTTGCTATAAGGTAATGCCTTTCGGTCTGAAGAACGCAGGGGCCACTTACCAACGAGCAATGGTAACTTTGTTTCATGACATGATTCATCATGAGATTGAAGTCTATGTTGATGACATGATTGCAAAGTCCCAAACGGAGGAGGGACATTTGGTCAATTTGCTGAAGCTTTTTGAGAGGCTTAGGAAATTCAGGTTGAGGCTGAATCCTAACAAATGTACTTTCGGAGTACGGTCCGGAAAGTTACTGGGGTTTATCGTGAGTGAAAGAGGCATCGAGGTCGATCCTGCGAAAATAAAAGCCATTCAAGAAATGCTAGTGCCGAGAACAGAAAAAGAAGTTCATGGTTTCTTGGGCAGAATAAACTACATTGCAAGGTTTATCTCTCAGCTCACGGCCACGTGTGAACCGATGTTCAAGCTTTTAAAGAAAGATCAGGCGATTATCTGGAATGAGGATTTCCAGAAGGCATTCGACAAGATAAAGCAGTATCTCCAAGAACCTCCAATCTTGATACCCCCAGTGGCTGGACGGCCATTAATCATGTACTTGACAGTTCTTGAGAATAGTATGGGGTGCGTTCTCGGTCAGTACGACGAGACGGGCAGAAAGGAGCATGCCATTTACTACTTGAGTAAAAAGTTCACAAATTGTGAATCTCGCTACTCGATGCTGGAGAAGACGTGTTGCGCACTAGCCTGGGCTACCAAACGTTTACGACAATACATGCTCAACCACACCACCATGCTAATTTCGAAGATGGATCCGATCAAGTATGTCTTCGAGAAGCAGGATCTTTCGGGCGGGATTGCTAGATGGCAAATGGTGTTAACGGAATACGATATTCAATACGTGTCCCAGAAGGCCGTCAAGGGAAGCGTACTGTCTGATTACCTTGCCGAACAGCCGATCGAGGATTACCAGCCGATGAAATTTGAATTCCCTGATGAGGATATTATGTTTCTCAAAGCGAAGGATTGCGATGAGTCGTTGCCCGACGAGGGGCCAGATAGGAAATCCCAGTGGAAATTGATATTCGACGGGGCAGTTAATTCCTATGGAAGTGGCATTGGGGCTATCATCACGACTCCCCACGAATCCCACATCTCGTTCACTGCGAGACTGACGTTTCCAGTCACCAACAATGAGGCGGAGTACGAAGCATGCATCATGGGTCTAGAGGAGGCAATTGATTTGAGAATCAATAACCTAGACGTATATGGTGACTCAGCGCTTGTAATTAACCAGATTAAAGGGGAGTGGGAGACTCGTCAATCAAATTTGGTGTCGTACATGAACTATGCCAGAAGGCTACTTCCGTTCTTCGATCGAGTGGAACTCCATCATGTACCCGGAGCAGAAAATCAGATGGCTGATGCCTTAGCCACGTTGGCTTCAATGTATAAAGTCAATTTTTGGAATGAGGCTCCAAGAATTATGCTATCTCATCTTGATAGACCTGCATTTGCCTTTGTAATCGAGGAAGCCGCCGACGGCAAGCCATGATTCCATGACATCCAGACTTTCCTTATGACTAAGGAGTATCCTGCGGGAGCATCAACCCAGGATAAGAAGACTCTGAGGAGGCTGTCTTGAAATTTTTATCTCACTCCTGATGGAGTGTTGTATAAAAGAAACCACGATCTCGTGCTACTCATATGTGTAGATGAGAAAGAGGCGAGTATGCTCATGGAAGAAGTCCATGAAGGCACATTTGGTATGCACGCCGGCGGGCATGCTATGACGAGAAAGATCCTGAGAGCAGGATACTACTGGCTGACAATGGAGTCGGATTGCTTTAAATTCACGAAAAGATGCCATAAATGCCAGATTTATGCTGATAAAGTTCATGTGCCGCCGTGCCCGTTGAATGTCATGTCCTCCCCGTGGCCGTTCTCCATGTGGGGCATCGACATGATAGGCAAGATCGAGCCCACTGCATCTAACGGTCATCGCTTCATTCAGGTAGCTATCGACTACTTCACCAAGTGGGTGGAGGCAGCCTTATACGCTAATGTGACCAAGAAGGTAGTGGCTAAATTCATAAAGAGGGACATCATCTGTCGCTACGGAATTCCCGAGCGGATCATTACTAATAATGGTTCAAATCTGAATAACAAGATGATGAAGGAGCTTTGCCAAGGTTTCAAGATTGAACACCACAACTCATCTCCTTACCGGCCAAAGATGAATGGCGCCGTTGAAGCGGCCAACAAGAACATAAAGAAGATTGTTCAGAAGATGGTTGTGACCTACAAAGACTGGCACGAGATGCTGCCATTTGTATTGCACGGTTATCGTACGACGATACATACGTCAACCGGGGCAACTCCTTTCTCCTTGGTGTACGGTATGGAAGCAGTCCTACCGTTAGAAGTGGAGATCCCTTCTTTGCGAGTTTTGGTTGATGTGAAACTCGACGAGGCAGAATGGATTACGAACCGACTGAACCAAATCATCCTGATGGACGAGAAGAGGTTAGCATCGATTGCGTTTGGTCGTCTGTACCAAATCCGAATGAAGAAAGCTTATGACAAGAAAGTGCGTCCTAGAAGCTTTCATACGGGTGATCTCGTCCTGAAGAAAATTCTTCCTCCACACTCCGATCACCGGGGCAAGTGGGCTCCCAATTACGAAGGTCCGTACGTCGTCAGCAAGGTCTTCTCGGGAGGAGCTTTGTTGTTATCCACAATGGATGGTGAAGATTTTGCATCTCCGGTGAACGCGGACGCAGTTAAAAAATACTTTGCTTGAAAGCGACCCGCTGGACAAAAAAAAGAGAGTCCAGGCAAAAATGGGGCATCCTGGCGAACCAAAAACAGAATAAAAGGTTCGGGCAAAAATTAGGGATATAAATTGAAAAATGTACACCCGCGAAGTCGAAAACCTACACTGGGCGGCTTCGGCAAAAAAAGGTATCCCGGTGAACTGAAAACCCGCAAAGGGCGGTTCACGCAAAAGTTAGGGATTTGAAAAAGCAAATGATTGCGTTCCGCATGTGGACTTTCTTTGTTTAGTGGTTCGGAAGACCTGAGGGCCTTTTATATGAATCAATCTCTTCCGAAGCTGAAGCGTCGGAGAAGTATCGAAGTCGAGTGGGTCATAGAGGGATCAACTCATGGTGTTCGTCTACGCCTCGTTGCCGACATTTATATATACTGATGTATATTTATGTTTTATTTTTGTGCGGCTTCCTCATTCCAGGAGCTTGCATCTGTTGTAAAACATTTTTTACCCATTCAGGGGTTCGTTATCAATAAAAAGCATACTATTCAGCAATTCTCTTTGCCTGTTTAGCATTTATCTGTTTTGTCTGCGAAAAAGAACGCCGATGTTTTTGATAAAATACGCATACATAAACTTACTGGCCTAGGCCACTGATTGTTGAAACAATGAATTACTTGAATATTGTCACGAGATAATAACCTTGATAGGTCCCTTTGAGAAGGGTCTCTTGCCTATTTGTTTGTGTTGTTACAGGTATAGCATATTCCAGACAGTGCGCCGTGCGTATCCCCAGGCAGGATGATTCCTCTTTCTCCAGCAGAGTTCAGCCGCCTCTCCCCGCAGAGTCTGAACGCGAGATAATGAGCATTGATATGTCTCCCCAGGCAGAGATGATTCTCTCCCCAATCAGATGCATCCTGAAGGAACGTCATCTCCTCAGCTGAGTCAGGCGCCGAAGCGCGTGTACAACCCCCAGCACCGGGCCACAAGTGCAGGTTTCGTAGGAAACTATTCGTTCACTGAAGTATGCAGCAATTGATAGTGCCAGACTGAAGTCTCCAGTGGAATTGAAATTCCCCACCAGAGTCGTACTCTCCCCCGAAGTCGGATGATTCCTTCTTCCCCAGCGGAATTGAGATTCCCCCCTAGAGTCGTACTCCCCAGCGAAGCAGAATGATTTCTCCTTCCTCAAGCCGAGTTTGCAGATCCCCAAGAGAGCCGAATCCTTGGAAGCTGCTCAAGCCATGATTGGTTTTCCCCAGTGGAGTGTTGAATAGCTGATGCTGTGTTTCCCCACCAGAGTCGTTATCTCCAGGGGAGTAGCCATGAAGGCCACGCAAGTTATTCCCGCGATTGACACCGCTTTCCCTCAGCAGGTCCAAGTTCTCGTAGAGCTTCATTCCCCCGCAGCAGTCAACTGAAGTTGTGTCCCCGACGGAGTCCAATTGAGATTGGCGTGGCCTCGCTCTCCTCAGCAGGATGATTCCTCTATCTGAGTAGTTCTTTCTCCTTGACAGGAGGATTCTCCCTTCGGCATTTATTTTGCTGACGGGATCGCATCATATTGCATGATTGCATAACATTTATCATAAATGCATAGCATTTCCACCGTGTGGAGCATGGCGCCATTGCCGAAGCATATGCATAATAAACATGATCTAGGTTGTTACCGTTCTTGTTTTGCAGGTGTTCCGCCGCAGAAGCGATTGCTCAGGATGATTCCTGACATTCTCCCCAACGGAGCCGCTTGCTCAAGATGATTCTTAAAGCCTCCAGCGAAGTCTTCAGTTCAAGATGATTCTTGAATTCCCCAGCAGGGTCGTTTGCTTAAGATGATTCTTAAGTACCCAGTGCAGTCACTAGAGTTGAGTGCTCAAGTTGATACTTAGAGTCCCCAGTAAAGGTTTCCCAGGATGATTCCTGAAATCCCCAACAGAGTGTTTGCTCAGGATGATTCCTGAAACCTCCAGAATGGTTATCGGTTCAAGATGATTCTTGAAATCCCCGGCGGAGTTATTGGTCCAAGATGATTCTTGAAGTCCTCAGCAGAGTTGATTCATCTAGAATGATTTCTGGATCCCCGAAGCGGAGTTACTTGATAGTTCTCCAGAATCCCCAGCGGAGGGGCGTTATCCCCAACGGGTTTTTGAACGGCGAAGTTGAAACCTCCTTTGAAGACTCCATGATTGAAGTATGACCGTGTTAATGAAGCAGTTCTCTCAGTTGATGCGGAGTGCCTAATGGCAGAGGTTTAGATATTCCCAACTGGCTCATGATTGACCAAGAATTCTATTCCCGACTTGCTGATGAAGTATGGCTGATGCCCGACAAGTTCTTTGGATGCCTGATGGCATGATCAACCTGATGGTTGAAGTCTGGCTGATGCCCGACAAGTTCTTTGAATGCCTGATGGCATGATCAACCTGATGGTTGGAGTCCGGCTAATGCCCGATAATTTTCGTTGAATGCCTGATGGCATGATCAACCTGATGGTTGACCTGAAGAATCCCGAGGAGTCGTGATGCCTGATGGCATGATCGACTATGAATTACCAGTTACCGTGTGACTAATTCTCCAGCTAGTTGTCGTGCAGCTATTATTTCAGTTTTCGAAGATTTGTTCTCAGTAGAGTACCGGGTACTTGTGCAGTTGGCAAATTTCAGGGTTTATCGGTATTCAACCGTCTCACATCTTGATTGGCTGAGAGTCATTCGCTCCTCACCCAGTCAGGTTCAAGCCGTTTGAATAGGGGCAGCTGTTGCACCCCAAAATTTGACCAACATTTATTTACCTAGTTTGTGGTTCATCTCATTCATCATCTGCATTTCATTGATATGTGGGTAGTAGATCAAGGGGTATGGTTACCCAGCAAGAGTTATATGAAACTTTGAAGCTAGCCGAGAAGGTTATTCAAGTGTTCAAAGGTTGATATCTTTGTCAGAGAACTCAAGAGATCCTCAGAGAGATTGGTTGAAACCAAGGTTGTGTGTCCCAAAACTTGAGAGTTGTGGGAGCCCCTCAGATGATTCTGAGGCTATGAGGATGGACTTGAAGCTTTAAGAAAGCTTATGAGATGTCTTGAAAGCCATCATGAGGCCTAGAGAGGTCATTGCACAAGGATTCAGAAGACTCAGCCATGAGTGGTGGAATTAGGGTTTAACTGGGTCAACCCTAGGTCAACTGATGATTTGGAAAGGGTTGATACCTAATCCAAGAGCCATGTGATCATGAATTGATGCATTGAGATGCTATAAGGATGATTCCTAGACTAACTCATCATGATTGAGGAGTTTGAGAAGTTTTAAGCTAGGGTTTCTAAGGCTTGACAGTGTAAAATCCCCTAGTTTGATCCCTATCTTCAAGGCAGTTAGCTCAAGATGTGATTGTCATCTCATCTTACCCATAACATGAATGTTGTAAATATTGTTCTTAGCTTTAATTTGAGTACTAGAAGTCCTTGATAGGATTTGTAGAGCTCAAGTTATGACTTTGACAAGTTACAGGTCATCTGAGGTATGTGAATCTGGGTCCTTGAAAGTCACCCAACTTGCATCCAACTTTTGCCTAAGAAGGATGATTCCTATGAATTCTTGGCCAACATGAATGTTTTATAGCATCTTCTTAGCTTTCTAGAGAGTACTAGAAGTCCTTGATAGGATTTGTAGAACTCAAGTTATGGCTTTGACAAGTCAAGAGCATTTTGGTCATTTGGATATTATAGGTCATTTCAAGCATAAGGCCATATCTCCTATTTCCAAGCTTAAAATGGAAAAATCTTCAACATCAAACTTGCTTAGAATGATGTTTTAAGGATATTAGGGAGGTCATGAGATGTTGAAAAGGCTTGTATCAAAAAGTGATAAAAATGGCCTAAAATGGAGGCATAAGTTAAATAAGTTGAAATTGGAAATTGGAAATTCCAAGTTACACATCCAAACCATGTCATATAATAGGTCATTTTGACTCTAAAAGACATTCTAAAAACAATGGTTCAACCACAATTTTAATTTGAGGCCTAGATCATGGGGCTGCTTTGGAAATGGCTTGCTTGCATCTTAAGGTTCAAAGGCAAAACATAAAGAAACTCAATGAACAAGATAGTTATGCATCTCAACACATCATATATCTCATATGAGGAGATTTCCAAAGGAGATACAAGAGCTGTAACAAGAGAAGCTTGAGCTTCTATGTGTGTGGCTTGATTTTCAAATTATCATGGCATGAGATATTCATTTTATCATTGGAGTGTTCCAGAAGGTTCTGGATAGTTCCTACAAGTTCTATAAGATGATTAGAACTTGCTCAAAGCAAAGGTTGGTGTAAGATTTGAGAGAAGAGAGAATTGGCCATTTCACTTGCCTCCATTGCAAGTTGAAATTGAATTCCATATTCTGAACCATTTCCATTCATTCTTTCCATCTAAACACACTCCATTGATCATCTTGAAGTTGTGCAGATCAATTTGAGAGCAAAACCATGGTGAATTGAGGAATTGGAAATTGGATTTTCAAGGTTGCAAGTCAGAGTCGAATTCTGAGATTCAAGCATTCTCCCTCCAATCTTTTGCAAACAGTAGCAAGATCAGCATCCAAGGAAGGTTTCTGAAGAATTACAAGGCTTGAAGTGAAGGTTTTCACCACCTGTTGATCAAGAAATACCAGGTTTGTAGATTCTCTACCACACCCTAATTTATGCATTGCTAGGTTAGTTTATTAGTGTAGAAAGGTTAGAGACACATAGGTGATCATTTCTGGAGAGTTAGGGATCAATTGATGAAGGTTGAGTTATGGACACCTTTTCTTTGATGATCAAGAACTCGTGAGATAGTGAGATATAATGCATGTGTGATAGCTTATTTTAATCATTGAAGTGTGATGATCATTTTAGTACCAAGAAATCCAAGGTTGGTTGAAGTCAAGGACTGAGTGTATTTTGGATTCACCATCGGGTTTGTTGTTAGAGGAGGTTTCAGTGTAATCCAAGGTCATGGACGTGTTCAGCTTGAATTTTGGAGCATGTTAGTGTTTTGAATTGTTAAATTTGATGGAGAATGGAGAGAACCCGAGTGGAGGGGAAGTTGATGTTTGAAGTTTGTGTTCATGGTGGTTTTCCCTCCAATTCATGGCTCAAGGTAGAAGATAAAGCCACTGCCGTTGGATTCCCCAAAGACTCGTTGACTGAAGATGGATCCAAGGGCCACGACATAACCTCACGTTTTGAAAAGGAATTCTGAAGACATGATGAAACGTAGCGTTTCATTAAAAGAAGTTCTTGGGCTTTAGTAAAACGATTCCTATCCACACCCCCAGATCTTGGCCCACGTGAAAATGAATTGTTTTCTCTTACTAAATGCACCGCGTCTTTGTCTATTTTCCTTACCATTTTCTTTTATTTTCTGATCATAATATGGGCTTAACGCTTTTGCTGCACGCACCCCACTGTAAGCCCATCATCCATGGTGAACTGCATCTGGTTACTAAATACACCACATCATTTCATATTTTAATTTCTTTTCCTCCAATTTTCATTAATCTTTGAAAAATCATAATAAATAGGAAATTAATGATTTTTGAATGGGGATATTTTCTCCCATTTCATGATAATGTCTAAAAAATTGTCAAATAAAAATATTTGCATTTCATGCAATTTTAATATTTTTTGTATATTTTCCATTTTAATAGCCTTTTAATTCTTTTATGTTGATACATGGTTTTGTAGAATTTAGTTTAGGTAGTTCCCTTAGTATTTTTAGGCCATTCTTTTTAGGATAGTTAGATTAGGACTTTAGCTTCCCCATGGATTTATTCCATAATTTTTTGATGAATTTTAGATTAGTTTTGCTTAGATGATTTTAGGTTGTGTAGAATTAGGTTAATCCTTAACATAGGTCCACAATAACACTAGAATTTTGGGTTTCTAGGTCAAGTTAGACATTGGGGCATATAAGGGTATTAAGGGTAGATATATAAGATCCCCTAGAAATTATATTATGTTTTAATATAGTAATATACTATTTTTAGATGATTTTTGTAGTTGATGATTGTTTGTGTCGCCCTTGTGGGCTTGAATTTTTGTTTGCTTTGCTTTGTGGGCTTGGAGAGCTTGGTATTGCTTGGAGTAGCATTGAGGATCATAGTAGGAGCATTTAGGAGAATTGAGGAGCATTGAGGAGCTTGATAGCTTGATCTTATTTGTTTTGTTGATTGTTTTAGGGTTAGGGATTAGGAAGAGTTTAGACCTAGTTCACTTCTTTCTCAAACATGGATGGTATATTTCACCTCCATTCCTCCCTATGATCCAAAGTCCTTCCATGGTATACACCTTTATCCTTTGGAGGGATAAGTGATAGTACCTAGGAGGTAGAACTCTTGAGGGAACCATTCCTTTGATGTTGAACCCTTATAGGTCACCTTTGGTGGTCAATAAGCAGTTCAATGTCCTAGCTTATCCAGTAAGTGATTTCCCCTGGTTTGAGTATCTTGAGAGATGTTGAGCTTGAGTTTGATGATGAAGACTTCATTGAAGAGTGTAGAAGAGGATGAATCCTTGAGTATTGCCATTCCAGCTGAAGCTTGAAGAGCAACAAGAGCAAGTTGATACTTGAAGACCCCTGAAAATGAGGTAAAGGTTGAAGGATGAAGTTGATACTTCTAAGTGATTGAAGATTACTCTAAGCGGCTGAAGCTTGAAGAACAAAGGAAGTTGATACTTACTTTGAAGCTTGGAGATCCTGAAGGAGATCAAGTTGATACTTGTGGTTGATAGTGAAGCCTGAAGGTGGAACTGATCAAGAAGCTGAAGCTTAAAGGAGAAGATAAGTTGAGACTTATGTTGAAGGGTTGAAACCTGGAAAAGCAAACTGATATTTGTCAAGAGTGATGGAAGTCTGAAGACTGAGTTGCTGTTGGAAGCGCTGAAGCTTGAAGTTGAGAGAGGGGTTGATCTGCTTTCTTCTTTGTTTCTTTCCTGTATTGATGTGCCTTGTTTGATTTGCTTGATGCATTAGAATAAGTCCATATTTAGACTAGACTTTAATCTAGGAGCATGATTGCACTAGAGGTTGAGTTGCTCCCTCTGCTTGTATTGTTACTGTGTGGCTTTGCTTGCGGGTATTCGGTAGAGCCCTGCTCCCTTGCCCATGTGGTTTATTTTGCTTGATAGCATACTTTATTCCTCTGTATGATTGCGGTTTACTGTTCTTGCTTGATAGCATGTTTTATCTTTCAGTATGATTACTATTATCCATTCTGGCTTGAGGTTGAGATGAGCTTGTGGAGGCTGAAGCCCCACACACATTTCCTCCCTCATTTGCATTGCATGCATTTTACTGTTAAGCTGATGCTTTGTCTGTTTTGGCGTATCATTGACATGATCCCTTAGGACTCTCATTTCCTTTGATAAGGAATTGATGATAGAACTTTAGGTTGAAACCTATGCATGACAACTTCTAGGAGTTCCCTGTTCAAACCTCAACTGTAGGATGAATCCTTGGCATGACAACAATAGGACTTGATAGTCTCCCTCCTAGTTGGGCCTGTTCTCTTCTCATCTCAAAACAGTTTAAGATACAGTAATCATGAATGATTTCTTTCGTACGTTACGAGCCTTAAGCTATCTGAGAAAGGGTTGTGGGAGAGTTTCATTTCCACAGTCTGGATGTTTAGTATAGTACCCTTTGGGTGACAGGCGACGCATTCACTCTCAGGTCATAGTCTTTAGTGCGATTGAAATTGCAAACACAATAAAAAAACACTTCTTCCGTAAAAGACAGGAAATAATGCGTAGTGTCCCGAACTACGTAAGCTCTGATCTCTCATACCTGTTGAAAGTACGTAGGCACAATACTGAGGTATTGGCGAGCTACCTTCCCTCATAACCCGTCGTAGGCCGAACTACGTTGACTCTGATTTCTCATTCTCTGATGAGAATACGTAGGCATAAAGTGTGACGCTTTGCCGAGTCATTTTTATTTTCTTTTTCAGACCAGCCTTGATAGGTAGATAGATAACACCAACCCGTCCAGTAATCACAACAAGCGTGGATCCCGTCGAGTACGACGGACGTGAGGGGTGCTAATACCTTCCCCTTGCGTAACCGACTCCCGAACCCAGACAATGGTTGCGACGACCTTGTCTTACCCTTCTTCGTTAGGTTTTTCCGATCGTTTCCTTTCCCGCTCTGAGGGATAAATAACGAAAGGTGGCGACTCTTCTGTTGTGCCGACACCTTATTTTCGCGTAAGCGACAATGGTCTCTAGGATACCATCAGGAAGAGAGAGCTACTCATCCGAGGTCTGCTCGACAAGCCTGACCATCCCGACACAAAGGAGTTATTAGAAGATTTTGGTGCCCGTAGCCGCACTTGATGTCTATTATATTCCCTTGTATCTTTTATGCATTGATATGTTGACCACCACCAGGCCTGTTGGTTGGGGTCGCGCTTGTTGCTTCAGTTGTATTCGATTATTGTTGTACGCTGCCCACATGGGTTTTTTAGATATATATGAGGCCTTCTTTCCATGATTGGATGTTCGACTTTATTTGTCTTGGAAACTAGAATCGAAGGGGGAATTCTCCCTAAAACGTAGACGCGTGTTTGCATTAGCATAATCATTTTGCATAATATGTGCCCCTGACTTTTTTATCTAACCCTTTGTGTTTTCTCAAGTTTGTTTCAAGATTGATCGCAAGCCGACCCACCGGTATTCTACCAGAGCTAACCAGGTCAGAGTGATGCAACAAGTGCAAGCTTACATCCAGGAAATGAGGGAAAGGATGGACCGTTTTATGGATCTCATGGAAGTCGTCGTTAATGGCCAAGAGCAACTCAAGACACTTGTGTAGCCCTTGATTGCACATATTGATGACGACGGTGTTTTGCACGGAGGCGAAACTACCAACCCTCCTCGGGTGGACACTCCTCGAATTGACAACTATGTACCGAATTTGGTCATTCCCAACATGGCAGGAATTGGGCATACTGGAATGGGTACTGGCCATTCTGGGGCTGGTAATGGCACTACTGGAGCTTCCATTGGTAACATGGGCGCAAGCGGTAACAACGCCGCCGCCAATGCTGGTAACACTGGAGTTGGAAACTTTCAGGGACCCGGAGCTGTGGGAATCATCATCGGGAATGGCCACCAACCTTGGAATGAGGATCGTCAAGATGACGTATTCTCGATGAAAGGAGTCGAGGGTGAATTGACTGCTGAAGCTCACCTAAGATTCAAAGCACTCGAGGATAAGATGAAGAGTTTTGAGAACTTGAATTCCATGGGCCTGGACATGGCCAAAATGGGGTTGATCTCTGATCTCAAGGTACCTCAGAAGTTCAAGGTACCCGACTTCGATAAGTTCAAGGGCACTACCTGTTCCCGTGTCCACCTGAAATCCTTCTACAGGAAGATGTCGACGTACTCTGACGATGAGAAGTTGCTGATGCACTTCTTTCAAGACAGCCTTTCAGGACCTTTGCTTGAATGGTACATGGGCTTGAAGCCCACAAGTGTACGCAGATGGAAGGACCTTGCTGAAGCATTTGTGCGCCACTATCAATACAATAGTGACTTAGCACCTAACTGTGTCCAGCTACAAAATCTATCTCAGAGGAACAATGAGGGTTTCAAAGAGTATGCATAGCGCTGGTGTGAAATGACAGCCAGGGTTCAACCGCCGATGGTCGAACGTGAACTAGTCGACATATTTGTGTCAACATTACCTGGGGTTTATTATGAGAAACTGGTCAGCAGCATGTCTAGAAGTTTCTCCGATCTCATAATCACCGGCGAACGTGTGGAGAACGGCATAAAACTTAGGAAGATTCTAGGAGGAGAGTCATCCTCAGCTGGAGGGGGAAAGAAAGCTTTCAGTGGTAAGAGACGAGAGGGTGAAGCCAACTCAGTGTCTAATGCTCGGGGAAAAGGAAAGGGTCAGTGTCAACAGGTCGCTAGTATTACTATTCCATCCGTTCAACAAACTCAACCATAACAGCAACCACAGCAGAACCAGCAAGGTACCAGAGTAAAGGGCCATTGGCAAACCGTCACATTGACCCTCCACCTATGTCGTATGCTTAGTTGTTGCAGACATTGCTTCACATGTAGCTTATTCAGAAAAGGGCTTTGGCTCCCTTGACAGGGGCACCTCCAGCTGGGTACGATGCAAACGCAAGATGTGACTTTCATTCGGGGGAACCTGGCCATACGATCGAAAACTGTAAAGTGTTTAAGCACAAGGTGCAGGATATGGTCGACGCTAAAGTAATCGACTTCTCCGATGATATCCCGAATGTTCTGAAGAACCCTATGCCTAACCACGGGGGAGCCGGGGTTAGTGCAATCATCGAAGAGGAAGACTCGGATTTGGTGACTGATGTCAGAGACTTGAAAACACCGCTTGGCTTCTTTAAGGCTAAGTTGGCGAAGAGAAGTATATTCCCGAGCTGCGGGAAATTCTGCATGGAATGTGCAAGTCACTCAAATGGCTGTGATCAGTTGGTAGAGGGAATCTAGAGCCTGATGGACGAAGGAATACTGCAATTCAACCGGAAAGATGAGAATAGATCAGGGGAAGTAGTACTCAAACAGAAGGATGAAGTTGCCACTATCACCATTCCCCGTAAGACAATTACCATTTATGCATCAAGGCCACCTACGATCACCATAACGAAGGCTGGCCCTATACCGTTCGAGAGTACCAATGATTTCCCATGGCATTATGGGGCTGAAGTTTATTGCAACGGACAGAAAATAGACTTGAAGTTCCCACTGGTTGAAACTATGGATAATCTGGTCAGATCTGGAGGGATAACTCGTAGCAGAAGAGTGTTCTCACCGCTAGATATTGTAGCTGACAGAGCTGACGTAGCCAACAAAGGTAAAAGTAAGTTCGTCGAAGAAACCTCCCGTGAGGTAGAGAAAGACCTGCATGTGAAGGATGTCGAGGAATTTATGAGATTGATTAAGAAAAGTGACTATAAGATAGTTGATCATCTTCATCAGACGTCGTCAAAGATTTCGATTCTGAATTTGCTGTTGTGCTTCGAGGCACATCGCAATGCCTTGCTGAAGGTTCTGAATGCTGCCTACGTACCCCAAGAGACCTCTGTCAACCAGCTCGAAGAAGTGGTTGCTCACGTCAACGCTGGAAATGGATTAGGGTTTACCGACTTGGAGCTGACGCCGAAGGGTAGAAACCATAATAGTACGTTGCACATATCACTGGAATGCAGGGGAACCGTTATGTCACACGTGCTTGTAGACGCAAGCTCGTCTTTGAATGTTTTACCGAAGAAAGCGCTTATGAAGTTGGACACTCGTGGGTTGTTGTGTACACCCAGTGACCTAGTTGTGAAGGCCTTCGATGGGACTAAGCAGTCCGTCTTTGGAGAGGTAACTCTACCCATTCAAGTTGGGACATAAACCTTTGATGCGGTCTTTTATATTATGGATATCCATCCCGCTTACAGTTGCCTGCTAGGTCGGCCTTGGATCCATTCTGCTAGCGCAGTAACTTCCACAATGCACCAGAAGCTGAAGTATGCTGTGGGTGGCAGCATCGTTACTGTTTGTGAAGAAGAGGACATCATGGTGAGCCATTTGTCATCTTTTATGTATGTCGAGGTGGATGGCGAAATCCACGAAACTTTGTGCCAGGAATTCGAGGCTGCTGAAGTTAAAGATCTGACTTCGACAACGAACAAAATGTCTGAGATGACTCTCTCTTCCTTCAAGGAAGCTCAAGCGGTGGTCCAGTCTGGTTCGGCCCAAGGCTAGGGAAAAGTACTAGATATTCCTAATAAGCAGGATAAGTTTGGGTTAAGATATCACCCTTCTTCTGCTGCCTCATCCTCACAGAGTGCACCGCGCTTCAAAGGGCCGGTTCAGTTCACAAAAGGGGGAGTAATCTTTGAGCAGATCAGTGTTGTGTCTGAAGACGACGGAGATAGCGATTGCGACTTGGACACGTGGATCCAGCTGTGCAAGCCAGGCCAGAGCCTCAGCAATTGGTCCATTCAGGATTTCATCCAAGTGACCAGCAAAGAGGAATGATTTAATTTTTCCAATTATTGTACAACCCTATGTCCTTCCCGGGGCCTAACGTTTTTATTGTCAGGGCCTTGTTTGATTACGCATGTACATTTTACCAATAAATTAAAAGGCATTTTCTTTGCACTCAAATTTTGTGATATATGTTATTCCTGTTTTGCTTTTGTTTTGAAAAATAATAAAATGACGATGTGGTTTGTGCTGAACTGCACATCATTTTTATGTTTAACCATTTTCGTTGCAGGATTCATACTACAGGTGACACCAATTCAGGTTCTTCCATGACTCACTTCGACTTTGATTGCCCGATATATCAAGTTGAAGAAGAGATTGACGAAGATGAAGACCTTCCGGAAGAGTTGCCCCGACTGTTGAAACGGGACGAGAAAATCATTCTGCCTCATGAGGAGGATATCGAGATCATCAATCTGGGTTCTGAATAACTTGTCAGGAATGTCCTAGTAGAGGCTGCATTACAGAGCGATGTCAAGCGAAGGATGATCGAGATGCTTCGAGAGTATAGTGACATGCTTGGTCATATGAAAATATGCCCGGATTAGACACGAATATAGTGGTTCATCACTTACCTCTGTGCAAAGAGTGTCCTCCAGTTAAGCAGAAGCTTAGAAGGACAAGACCAGACATGGCTGTTAAGATCAAAGAAGAAGTCCAAAAGCAGCTGGATGCTGGATTTTTAGCTGTCACTACTTACCCGCCGTGGGTCGCCAACATAGTGCCTGTACCAAAGAAAGATGGTAAGGTGCGGATGTGTGTTGATTATCGGGATCTGAATAAGGCGAGCCCTAAAGACGATTTCCCGCTCCCTCATATTAACATATTGGTCGACAATACTACTCAATTTTCCATGTTTTCGTTCATGAATGGCTTCTCCGGTTATAACCAGATCAAGATGGTGCCGTAAGACATGGAGAAAACCATGTTCATTATGCCATGGGGGACGTTCTGCTATAAAGTAATGCCTTTCGGTCTGAAGAATGCAAGAGCAACTTACCAGCGGGCGATGGTCACTTTGTTTAATGACATGATTCATCATGAGATTGAAGTCTATGTTGATGACATGATAGCAAAGTCCCAAACTGAGGAGGGACACCTGGTCAATCTGCTGAAGCTATTTGAGAGGCTTAGGAAGTTCAGGTTGAGGCTGAATCCTAACAAGTGTACTTTCAGAGTACGGTCCATAAAACTACTAGGGTTTATTGTGAGCGAAAGAGGCATCGAGGTCGATCCTGCCAAAATAAAAGCAATACAAGAAATGCCAGCGCCTAAAACAAAAAAAGAAGTTCGTGGTTTCCTAGGGAGATTAAACTACATTGCTCAATTTATATGTCACCTCACGGCCACGTGTGAACCGATGTTCAAACTATTGAAAAAAGATCAGGCGATTATCTGGAATGACGACTGCCAGAGGGCATTCGACAAGATAAAACAGTATCTGCAGGAGCCTCCTATTTTGATACCCTCATTTGCTGGAAGACCTTTGATAATGTACTTGACAGTTCTTGAGAATAGCATGGGTTGCATTCTCGGTTAACACGACGAGACTGGCAGAAAGGAGCATGCCATTTATTACCTGAGTAAAAAGTTCACAGATTGTGAGTCCCGTTACTCAACGCTGGAGAAAACGTGTCGCGCACTCGCGTGGGCTGCCAAACGTTTACGACAGTATATGCTCAATCACACAAGCATGCTAATTTCGAAGATGGATCCGATCAAGTATGTCTTTGAGAATCAAGCTCTTTCAGGAAGGATTTCCCGATGGAAAATGGTACTGACAGAATACGACATCCAGTACGTGTCCCAGAAATCCATCAAAGGAAGTGTTCTGTCAAAATAACTTGTTGAGCAGCCGATCGAAGACTATCAGCCTATGAAATTCGAATTTCCTGATGAAGATATCATGTTCCTCAAGATGAAGAACTGTGATGAACCACTACCCGATGAAGGACCAGAGCTTGGCTCTCAGTGGAAGTTGATATTCGATGGTGCAGTTAATTCGTATGGTAGCGGAATTAGGGCAATCATTATGACTCCTCACGGGTCTCATATCCCGTTCACTGCCAGATTAACTTTCCCGTGCACCAACAACGAAGCGGAGTATGAGGCATGCATCATGGGTTTAGAAGAAGCCATTGATCTGAGGATCAAGAACCTTGATGTATACGGTGACTCAGCGCTTGCTGTCAACCAGATCAAAGGCGAATGGGAGACTAGGCAACCGAACCTGATCCCGTACATGAATTACGCCAGAAGGCTGATTCCCTTCTTTGATCGAGTGGAGCTCCACCATGTGCCTAGAGCTGAAAATCAGATGGCTGATGCCTTATCCACGTTGGCTTTAATGTAAAAAGTCAATTTTTCGAATGAAGCTCCAAGAATTGTCATATCCCGCCTCGATAGGCCTGCATTCGTTTTTGTAATTGTGGAAGCCTCCAATGGCAAGCCATGGTTCAATGATATCCAGAACTTCCTTATGACTAAGGAGTATCTAGTGAGCGCGTCGACGCAGGATAAGAAGACTCTTAGGAGGTTGTCTGGAAATTTCTACCTCAATCCTAATGGAGTTCTATATAAGATAAATCACGATCTAGTACTACTCAGATGTGTAGACGAGAGAGAAGCAAGATTGCTTATGGAAGAAGTCCATGAAGGCACGTTTGGTACGCACGCCGGCGGGCATGCCATGTGTTGCACCCCAAAATTTGACCAACTACTTATCGCAATTTGGCTCATGTTTCGACTCATTTCATTTTTGCATTTGCATACCACGTACATTGCATTTTTTTTAGTCAGATTGACTTTATCGGGATTACAGCCCTCTGATCGCGCTTCAGGCATTTCAGGCCAATAAGAGGACGCATTTTGAGAATTGATGCTCGTTCCCTGTGTTTTCAGCTCTCGCTATTGTTTTTTAGGACATCTCGGTGTCCGGTTTTTACCGTTTACTTCGATACAGTCGCTAATCGATTTAATCGGCTTCCTCGCTTTTTTTAGGTTTTTCCCTTATTTTCTAGAATTTTAATGGATTTAATTGATTTTTCTAGATATTAGATAGATTTTTTTAATAGATATTAAATGTTTTTTAAATAGTTTTAATCTTAATTTCTTTTTTTAGGAATTTCTCTAATCATTTTAAGATAATAGGTTTTAATAAAATAATTCATTTTTTAGATATTAAGTAGATTTTTTTAATGATTTTTAATAGGGAAATTCTTTTACTAAGATTTTTTTAATAGGATTAATAGAGTTTTTTTCCATTTTTTTATTTGTTTAGAAATAAATAGACTTTATAGAGTTTAGTAGTTAATTCTCCTTTTTTAGATTTAATTTGGGTTTAGGATTAAAGGGAGATTAATTAGGTCTTAATCACTTTTTTTAGATGTTAATTAGGGTCTTAGTTCATTTTAATTGGGTTTATTAGCTTTAATTAGGGTCAGAATAGTCTTAATTAGGCTTTAATTGCAGCTTTAGTTTTCATTAGGGTTTAATCATGTATTAGTTAGTTGTTAATCAAGTCTGAGTTGTAGTGGGCCAGATGTCCATTTTCTGAGGCCCGCAAACCCCAGGTCCAGTCTGCGCCACCTGTCCTATAAGAGGCCATCCACGTGTGCTTTTCTCAGTTCACCACCTCATTTTCAGAACCTACCACTTCATCACCATGTTTTCGTCCCAGAAGGCACCACACAGCCACTCCATTTTTCCATGTTTTTTCCCCAGAGATTGCCAAAGCATTCACTGCATGCAGAGCCACTTGGCACTCCCTCAGACTCCCCATCACCGCCACGCGTGTTCACCTCATCCTGCCCTCCGCATGCAAGTGCTACGTGTCGCGTCCTCCTTCACCTGCAACCCTCACCGGAGACTCTCCCTGCCGACCATGCAACCGCCTCCGGCCACCGCAACCGTCGCCGGAGGCTCGCCGGAAACTGCATAATTTATCAAAACGACGAACATTCATCCACAACCTCCATCACCTTCATCCAACTGGCATCGGTAATTCCATGAACTCGCCGGAAAATGTAAGAAGTCGCCGGAAACTTCATATGAAATTCATCTCGTTCATCACTTTTGCAGAACATTCTTCAAGCCTTCATCCGTTCTCCAAGAACCTTCAACGAACTTCATCCAGTTTCCAGAAATCCTCAAGAACGTCATGGCGTTCTTTATGAGTTTTCCAGATCTATGAAGATCTTCACCAACGACCTTCATCTTCCTCCAGTTCACATCAACGATTCCCATAAGTACTCAAGAACATGCATCCAGATCTTCATTGTGTTCTTCGTCAAACTTCATCAACAATATCCGTTCAATCTTCATTCGAAGAACTTAACATTCAGTAATCTCTGGATCTTAAACTAAGTTCTTCAGATTTTGCTCCATAGAACCTTCATCCAACTTCAAAGTTTTCCAGATCGTCGTCCAACTTCAAGATCTGTTCGAGAATCTTCAAGATCCTCCATCAACGTCATCTGAAGATTCGTCAATCTCCATCAACCTCATGATTCTTCACCAACTTCTTCAAGAATATCAAAGGACAAATGATTTCCGAAGATTTGCTTCTTTTGTTGATCATTTGTTTGGTAGGTTGTAGAACGATTTTGATCTCAGAGAGATTGAAGGAGCCGGAGAGAAGCTTGCGAGAGAGAGAGAGAGAGAGAGAGAGAGAGAGAGAGAGAGAGAGAGAGAGAGGAAGAGAATGGAAGGTGCGGCAGTGAACAGTGTTTGGAGTTTGAGAGGTTAGGATTAGGGTTTGATGAATCATGGACTACGTGGCTGTCTGCTGGACTGGGCATCAGGCCCAAGTTGGTTTTTGTCCGTACACCCTCCGTTTTTCCTTCCCCCCCGTTCGTGTGTCTAGTTGGGCTGGGCCCATTACCTTCACCATATCACACCCCCGTTTTTGCTGATGCACCCCCCTGTCCCTTTTTTTTGTTTTTCTGAATTTCTTTATGGGCTGGGCCCATGAGCTGTCTTTGCTGCATTCACCACCCAGTCTACAGTTTGTACCCCCTCCCCCCTTATTTTAATTTCTCCCTTGTATTGGGTGAATGAGTGTAATAGATATAGTTCTTTTTTTTAGGATTATAGTTTTGTTTTCCTAGGACATTAATGCATAGTTTTATAGAGTTTATATTCTATTACTTTTTAGCATATTATAGGGTATTATGGATTTAATATAGTTTTTCTATTTTCTTTATAGGATATATAGATATTATCATAGATTTTTACTATAGAATAATATAGGATTTTATTTTTTCTATACGCATTTCCATTTAATAATTCTTTAGAATATTTTCTAGTAGAATTTAATTGCCGTATTTTAGGAGTAGCATTTTATCTCCATTTGTTAGTGGATTTGTCTTCTATTTTCTCTCCTATTTTCGTTTCCGTTCGATTTTATCTTCGATTTTATTGTTGGCTGGCCGTGTGGCACGATTCAATTGGAGAATGATTTTCGATATCATTTCTCCATCTTGTCTTTGACACGGATATCAATACACTACCTCTTAGAGTTCGATGTCTCGTATAAGTCGAACCATGACGGTCTAAGCGTTACATTGTTCTTGATTCGAGCGTCATCATCAAGGATCCAGAGAGGAGAGGATTGGAATGGAGCTTGCACGCACGTCAGGAGTCCAGGAGCTGCTTCGTTCATCATCATCATCGTCTTCTTCAAGTCTTCGGGCAACCGTCGAGTGTTGTGAGATCGTTAGATACGTAGGAAATGATAGTTGAGGAGTTCTTCTCAATCGTCTAGGATGTCTAGTATGGCACCCTTTGGGTGACATGCGACGCATTCGCTCCTGCGTCTTAGGTTCTTGCGTGTGTGTCCCGAGTTCCTTCCTGTTTAGGCGTAGGCCTGCTTCCTCTTTGTTCTCGCGTTCAGGCGATCGAGAACCCTTCTCTTGCCCCCATGCAATCGAGACTTGTTTCCCGAACTACGTCATGCTCTGATTTCTCTGACGAGAATACGTAGGCCCAAGACGCGACGTCTTGCCGAGCAAGTTTCCCTGTGGTTTCCCGAACTACGTTAGCTCTGATTTCTCTGATGAGAAAACATAGGTACAATACTGATGTATTGATGAGCCACCTTTCACCTTTCCCGTAGTCGAACTACGTTTGCTCTGATCTCTCGTACCAGACGAGAGTACGTAGGCATAGGATGCGACATCCTAGCGAGCTACCTTCCTTTTCCCCGTTCCCTGTTTTAGCTGTAGTAGGCTGAACTACAGCTGCTCTGATTTTCTCTGATGAGAATATGTAGGCATAGGATGCGATATCCTAGCAAGCACACTAACAACTAACCTTCCTGTTCTCTCGCTGCTGTGCGATCGAGACTTTCCCACTGACGACTGGTGTTATCCCTTTCTCTTGCCCTTGCGCATTCAAGACCAGACCGTAGTCCTAGTTCCCGTAGGTTCCCATACCTTTAAACCCAACATACCACGTCCGTTCTACCGCAAACAGGTACGCCTAAGTCTCCAATGGTCGAGCAGCGTCCACCTAACTGCTAGAATGCGTACGCTAGTATCGTCAACCTTAATCTCTCACCCCCGTGTGACCGAGAATACCCTGTCTAGCCGTAGTTAGCCTGAACTACGTCATGCTCTGATTTCTCTGACGAGAATACGTAGGCACAAGACGCGACGTCTTGCCGAGCAAATCTTTCCCCGTAGTTTCCCGAACTACGCAGACTCTGATTTCTCATTCTCTGATGAGAATACGTAGGCATAGAGTGCGACGCTCTATCGAGTCAATTTCTTTCTGTTTAGATCTAGCAGCCGTAGATAGATTGTTTTTCACCCGTAGACAAACCAACAAGCGTGGATCCCATCGAGTACGACAGACGTGAGGGGTGCTAATACCTTCCCCTTGCGTAACCGACTCCCGAACCCAGACAACGGTTGCGATGACCTTGTCTTATACCTTTTTTCGTCAGGTTTTCCGATTGTTTCCTTTACCGCTCTGAGGGATAAATAACGAAAGGTGGTGACTCTTCTGTTTGCCGGCACCTTATTTTCGCGGAAGCGACAACTGGCGACTCTGCTGGGGACGGATGTCCTCTAAGCGAGTCTTGTCTTGGACTCTCTTCCTAGATGCCTGGGCAATCCCCAGCAGCTGGCGACTCTGTTGGGGAATTGATAGTTTCCTAGGGATCCAACGTCCCATATGCGAGTCAGTTTGGGGATCCAACGTCCCCGGAGAGAGTCAATCCTAGCTCTTGTTTGCGTGTCTGTGGGTGTTTATTTTTGTGCTGTATATTGTATAATACTGATGTATTTACATTTCCCGCATTATTATTATTATCTTTGCTATTGTGTTGTTGTGGGATGGGAGCTCTGATGAGTGAGAAGTCAGACCCAGGCTTGAGTGCACCTTAGAATTAGTTGTGGAAATTAGTGGGCGCGCACTTGTTTGGCAGGCGCTAGTGTCTCATGAAATCCACGCTCAGACGAGGTTCTCCCGGTTGACTTCTTTTTCAACCCTTTGGGTTGAGGGGGTTGTTGGTTTGGAGGATTGTCGACTCTGGGGACCGATCATTTGGAAGTTGGCTAAGTGAGGCCTCTTCAGGACACATGATGATGCCACACCTTCTGGGTATCGTATCATCAGTCTTGAAAGTCTGTGACGCCGACGACCGCATAGGATGCTGAACTTGTGTCAGTTTAGGTCCATACCCGTGAGTGGGAGGGTTTTTGCAGGAAACTTGACTTCAAGCCTACCTGGTATTTTGGTTTTTTCTCGTCAGAGCAGACTTATCCCGTCAACAGCGCAGCAGTAATCAGAGCTTTGTGGGGGCTGTGATCCCATGTTTGCTGCATCTTGCATTGCATTTGCATAAGCATCTTTGCATCATATTGCATATCATGCTCCAGCCATCCAGAGCTCTTATCCAGCCGTTGTTTTGATTCTGAAGGTGAGTGTTGAAGACGACCAAGGGGTTGAAGCAGATTGAGCAGAATCAAGTAGTGAAGTCAGTTGAAAGTTGTTGGTAGCTATGTCAGAGAGCAGCTTCCAGTTTGTTGATACCTTGTCAGGTTTCACTGCGATGTCCAATCCTTTGTATGGATCTGTGTGCGATGAAGACTTTCCGCAAGTGAACAACCTTACTGCAGCCCAGCTTGTACAGCCTTCTGTTGAAGACCGAGGTCTACGTGAGCAGTTTGTTGTCCGAGGTGAACGTTCGCCTTCTGTTGATATCTCAGACTATCAGGGTGTTGTTTTCCCTATGCCAACTTCCTGAAGAGAGGTCCCGATAGCAAAGACTGAAGACCCATTAGCTCTCGTGTATGCTAAAAGGTTTTGTGCGTTGGATGAAAGATTCAAAGCGTTGAAAGGTAAAGACGCTGTTAACCCCAATGCTGTAGACATGTGTCTGGTTTCTGGCCTAGTGTTACCTCTGAAGTTCAGAGTGTAACACCCCACTTCCCAAATTAAATAAAATATAAACATTATAAATAAACATCAGAGTTTTCCCCAAAATAGTGGGATATCACATCACCAAATTTTTATAAAAATACTTTATTAATTATTCTCAAAAATAATACAGCGGAAAACATTATTCCAACATTCTCGGCCATCCGCCAAATTTCGTAAAATCTTTATTATTATAATTCACAAAAAAAAAGTGATACGTCACAGGATTACAACAAGTTTGACATAAAACAATTAAAACACCCATATCCCGTGTTACGTATCAGAGCATCCTAGACTCGACTGGCACACCACCATCCAAGCTATCTAAGTACCTGGATTATCTGTACTTCCGGAGAAGCACAGACACAACAACAACCAAGGGGTGAGAAAACATGATCAAAAATATATTGGTAATGTAATACATGTAAACAAGGTAGTAAAACACACCAACACACCAATATTCACCCCAACAACTCCATATAACGAACCTACTGTTCAAATTACAATATAACATATTATAATGCAAATATGCAACTCAACACCATGCATGCGGTACCGACTCATTGGTTCATTCAATCGAACCTGGATAGATCACTTACGCTCCTCCTGAGACATGATCTATCCCCTACCATTCTCCACCAAGGAGTACGGATGAATCACTTACGCTCCTCCTGAGACATGATTCATCCCACCAAAACACCATGATATGCACACACCAATGCATAACTATCATATTTAGGCACACTAAGTGCACACGATCCTCCTGATCATATCATCATACATCAATGCATATATGTGTAGATATATTACACCAACACCATATAAATCAATCAGATAGTAAATAAATTCATACTATAACACCATATATAACCACATCCCAACACCCGGGAACACACGATCCTACTGATCACTACATACATATACGTTAACCAATTGTTCACCAACAATATCAAGGAAAACGAGTACCATCACCAAGTAAACAAGTTCATACTTTATCACCAAGATATAAACACGTCCCACCACTCGGGAATACACGATCCTACTGATCACTACACCATGCTCCGCATGATTCATACACCAACTAATTATCCACTTAAATAATTAGTAACGGAAATCACATACTATCACCGAGTACTCACTCTATAACACTCAATCATCTCCCCTATAATCAACAAAGTCCAAGGGCACTACACTCTTAGCGCACACAGTATAACAGCATAGAAAAACCCCATTCTGCTACGCTCACTACACCCTCGCTAGGCGAGCTCCCAGCGAATGCTCGCTACCTGTTCGCTTAGCGAACCTCCTCGCGAAGGCAAACAGAACCTACTAGACTCACTCGCTACCTCACTCGTTAGGCGACCACCTAGCGAACGCTCGCTGCCTTCTCGCTAAGCGAAGTGCTAGCGAGTTGCCTGCGACTTCTCAAGTTCTCACAGTTCAGAATTCTCACTCTTCTCTGATTCAAGCCTATTCTATAACATCCACTTCCTATACTATCCGTATTACGACCAATGCATATTAGGCTTATCAATCTTCCTATAATTCTACTCCAGATCAACATTACGGCACACTACCGACACTTTAGAGTTACTCTGAACCTTACTCAAACCAAACCAACACCAACAGTCAATCAACAATGGCAACATCAAACATCCGTACATCATCATATACATATTATTCCAAAGTCATCACTTAAACAATCTATCGACACATCAAAAAGGTCACACAGAACTTCCCTAAAACCGTAAACCCAACCTATACGCCAAATTAACCAAAAACAACAATTCACCAACACTCAACATATTTCAATCCATCAACATCAACATAACTCAACAATCAATAGCATGTCAATATAAAACTTCATCAACGATACATTCCTACGGGGTTAAGGAATCCCCACTACCCTATACATGTATATACCATTCTCAATCAAGTTTCTCCCCCCTTACCTTGTTAATCGGTTGATCGATGAAATTCTTCCTGGATTTGCTCTCTTGGCCTCCTCTTTTCTTTCCGTTCTTCGTTCCCTTTTTCCTTCGTTCTTCTCACTTCTCTCGTTCTTTCCTCTTCTCTCTTTCTATCGCTCTTTCTCTCTTCCATCTTTCTATCGTGTTATTTTCTCTAATACTTCCCCCATCCCTTCATATTCTATTTTCCTTTTTATTTCCTATCCCAATAATAATAATAACTAATAAAAATAATAATATAATAATAATAATAACTAATAAAAATAACATAATAATAATAATAATAATAATAATAATAATAATAATAATATTAATATTATTATTATTATTATTATTATCACACCAATTTCCCACGATCTATGGTAATCCCTTTTCTCTCTATTCCAACTTTTCTAATATCTCCTTGCTACCCCTTCATATTTCCTTCCTCACGGTTTCTATCATGACTTTTCATATTTCCATTCTAACTTCCCAATAACCCTTCCACCTCTTATTTTACTTATTTCAACCACTAATATTCCCAATAATAATTCTAATATAATAATTATAATAATCATTATAATAATAATAATAATATAATATAATACTATTATAATATTATAGTAATATTCAACATAATAATAATAATAGTAATACACCCAACAATAATTATAATTATAATAATAATAATACTAATGATAATAATAACAATTATATTAATACTAATAATAAAATAATATGAATAATAATAATCTTAATATTAATAATACTAATATAATATTACTAATATTAATAATACTAATCATAATAATACTATTAATAATAATAATAATATTATTATTATTATTATCTCACCAAAATAATAATAATAATAATAGTAATAATATTATTATCTCACCAAAATAATAATAATATTAATAATACTAATAAATATAATAATATATAATAATAATACCCCCACCAATATTACTATTATTCATTATATTATCATATTCACACCAAAAATCATAATAATATAATAACTATATTAATAATAATATTATATTCTCCATATTAATAATATTACTACAAATATTAATAATAATCATAAATATAATAATAATAATAATAATAATAATAATAATAATAATAATATTAATACCACCACCAATATTACTATTATTTCTTATATTATTATAAACTCACCAAATTACCACCAATGATCTCCCATCTCATGGACACCCACCAAACATCATCAAATACACCCTACCAAAGGGCACATCAACATATAATATTTAAAATAATAATAATATGACTAAATAATTAAAATGGGTGTTACAACTCTCACCCACTTTAATTATTTTCGTCCTCGAAAATTATCTGATGGAAATAATTCTGGATACGCTCCCCGCATCTTTTATTCCAATTCTCAGGCCACACTGCCTTCTGCAGCACCTCCCCATACTACTTTCACCAAAGATATCTCCTCCCTTCGGAGTTGTTCCTCGCTCGCCAAAACGAACTAGCAATGCCTCAACAATCGGAATATTTTTCACTTGTACATCATCCACCTGGTTCAATGTACTTTCTCGACTAAGACACATGAAACATATCATGCCAATTCACAGCGACAACAGAAAAACAGTCTAACATGTTACTCCTCCCATGCCTCCGCTGCGCCACTATGATACAACTACAGAACACGTGCGAACTTCTGAGATTTCGAAGCTCGACCAACACCAGTCACCGGCGTGACCCTCAAAATACATATTGCCTCGGATCCTTTTGATCTTCTCAGCCATCTCAAGCATAATCTTCAAGTCTGAGTACAACACTCTCACTCGATTTATTTCAACACAGGAGAGTCCTACACTCCCTATCTCACCAAGCCACATATAGTGCCATTCTGACACTAGGATGGTAACCGTTATTATAGGTAACTCAATCAACGATAATTAATCATCCCACGCTCCACCTTGATCCGACACCCAAGCTCTCACCAATTCTCTACAGACTCAATAGTCCTCTCTGACTGACCATCAGTTTGCGGATGATAGGTCGAACTCAGCTTCAACTTAGTACCCGAAGCTTCCTGTAAGCCCCTCCAA
Source organism: Lathyrus sativus (assembly GCA_963859935.3). NCBI lineage: Eukaryota > Viridiplantae > Streptophyta > Magnoliopsida > Fabales > Fabaceae > Lathyrus > Lathyrus sativus. The sequence continues at coordinate 10,177 of CAWUDS030000413.1, read as the reverse complement.
AATCTCAATATAAACCTCAAATTTCCATCTGACACAATATCCGTCAGTATCTCATCCAACTTCACCACTTTCTCAATATGCATCTCGTATATCCTCAACACGGAATAGTTAATCCACTCCTAACAATTCAAATTAAAATTATGTCTTTACAAATTCTTTGGAAATCTCAACACCAATTTCGTGAAAATACTACCTGATTTCCACTCTAGAATATTTAACGACTACATCAGACTCAACAGTCTCTGATGTTCACTCTTTGAATTCCGACAATTCTAACTAGCATATTCCACCTCTCCTTATCCATGGTCTCAAAAACAATCTACTCAAGTTCGGTTACTTCTTCATAGCACCGAGATGGATACTCCATCTACCTCAATGTATTTCTTCACGAGTACTCCTACTCCCTTCAACAACATCTGATATTCATACTCTATCATAACACCTCGTGGTATTATTTCCACAAACCCGACAATCCACTCTTCGACTCTAATTTATCAATTTCAACTAATTCACTATTCAACCCAGATTTCTGACTTTCTCGATTCTTCTCAAGGATATCACTAGTCAGATCTTAATAATAAAAGCTTAACTCCATAAGAAGTATCCTTACTCACAAAACGCATATTATGAAATTTCTCAATCAGTTCTAACTCTTTTCACCATCATCTTCGGTATATGCAAATATTTCTAACTCACTGCATCATCTACCATGTCCGCTTTACCCGAATGGTAATTCAACTCGAAGTCGTACTCTTTTCGAAGTCCCAATTATTTCCTATGCCTCATATTTGTCTTATTCAAATTAAACAAACACCTTAAACTCTTAAGATCACCAAACATCTCCGATCTCAGTCTGAACTTTTGAAGACTCCGACTCCAGTACAATCACAATAGTAACCAACTCTAAATCACTGGTCGAATGATTTCTCTTATACACTTCAAGTTGCCTTTTGCATAATTGAAACTCGCTGAAGTTGTCTTTAGCAAATCCCCTAATTATATCAACAAGCATCACAAACACCACAATTAGTTCTATCGGATTCGGCAGAACTTTCCTTACGAAAGTATATCACCGCTCTTTTTCCAACACTGATAACTCCAGTTCCTTATGCTCAACATAATCCTCTATACGCTTCGAATACCTTAAAATATCATTTATTAACACAACCATTGCCTTATATAAATAATTAAAGAAGATCCCATGCCAAGTGGACAAACAAGTTGTGAGTTATAGCGGGAACACATACCGTACCGCCCGTCCTTACCACAAAATTCAAACACACTTCATCAATAAATAGCTTAAATCTATGTCAATACTTCACCATCTCATAGATAATTTGAATAGCTTTCCAACGCTTCGAACCGCGCGTCATTCTGAGTTACGGTTCTCCCGTTACGGCAAAAACACCAGAATAACATTTTCTGCCCAGGACCCCTTCGCCAGGCGAACACCGCAGCGAATATGGACGTTCGCCAGTATGCTCGCCAGGCGAACATGACAGTCCCAAAATCCTCTTTTCGACCGTTACCCGACTTCCGAGTGTCCGATTTCGATTCCGTAAAAAGCTGCGATCTCGGAATTTAACGTACAACAACAATTTTATACTTAGGAAGCCATCCAACACATTTTAAATCTATGAATAATTTAAAACTCAATTACTTCCAATCTCAACAGCAGATCTTTGAGCCTCCTAATACGATAGAACTTTTGACCTTCGTCCCATCCACCACAAGAACTCTACTCGAGATCACATGACCAAGGGACTCACATCCCTCAATCAATTGTTCCATCAAATCATTAACTCTTGGAAGCGAACACCTATCCTTGATAGTCACCCTGTTCACTTATCTATAGTTCACCCAAAGCTTCACAAAACCTTCTATCTGTCTAACCAACAAAATTGGTGCACATTACGGTAGCACACTCAAACAAAAGAACCTCTCTCCTAGAAGGTCTTCAAGTTGACTCTTCAACTTCTCCAATCCCAACGAAAACACACCATATGGAGTCACTAATATCGGACTCGTTCCAACAACAAAGTCAACGTGTGAGCTTTACTTCACACTCCGATAGTAAATCACCTACCTCATCCGGAAACCTCCGGCAATCGCAATTAATTGACAAATCCCAATTTTTCTCACTTTCCTTCTCATTCCAAGTTTCAGTCAAAATAGACACTTCAACACCGTCTTACGCCAAATTCCTCAAAATAATCCCTTAAGCACTTAGCTTAACTCAAGACTATACACTGCTCACGCCACCCAAGCTTGCAAGATACGTCTATCCCATCCAACACAATCCCGTCCACTATTAACAAGAGATTAAGGGTGATCAGTTCCTCAATTTGTTAATAGACAGCCGAAATCATGATGGGGTACAAACCATCTTTACCAAACTATAATATCACTCCTAAACACACTAAGCCACCACACTGTAGCTTTTCGGAGAAATACAACTTCTCCCCACTGGAATCATTCCACTTCTACCAATGAAGTTAACCAACAACATGTACCGACAGTGTTTTTACACACATGTCGCATACCAGGAAACAATAACACTAGACAACATTGGCCGGACGGACCGACCTGCTCTGATACCAATTGTAACACCCCACTTCCCAAATTAAATAAAATATAAACATTATAAATAAACATCAGAGTTTTCCCCAAAATAGTGGGATATCACATCACCAAATTTTTATAAAAATACTTTATTAATTATTCTCAAAAATAATACAGCGGAAAACATTATTCCAACATTCTCGGCCATCCGCCAAATTTCGTAAAATCTTTATTATTATAATTCACAAAAAAAAAGTGATACGTCACAGGATTACAACAAGTTTGACATAAAACAATTAAAACACCCATATCCCGTGTTACGTATCAGAGCATCCTAGACTCGACTGGCACACCACCATCCAAGCTATCTAAGTACCTGGATTATCTGTACTTCCGGAGAAGCACAGACACAACAACAACCAAGGGGTGAGAAAACATGATCAAAAATATATTGGTAATGTAATACATGTAAACAAGGTAGTAAAACACACCAACACACCAATATTCACCCCAACAACTCCATATAACGAACCTACTGTTCAAATTACAATATAACATATTATAATGCAAATATGCAACTCAACACCATGCATGCGGTACCGACTCATTGGTTCATTCAATCGAACCTGGATAGATCACTTACGCTCCTCCTGAGACATGATCTATCCCCCACCATTCTCCACCAAGGAGTACGGATGAATCACTTACGCTCCTCCTGAGACATGATTCATCCCACCAAAACACCATGATATGCACACACCAATGCATAACTATCATATTTAGGCACACTAAGTGCACACGATCCTCCTGATCATATCATCATACATCAATGCATATATGTGTAGATATATTACACCAACACCATATAAATCAATCAGATAGTAAATAAATTCATACTATAACACCATATATAACCACATCCCAACACCCGGGAACACACGATCCTACTGATCACTACATACATATACGTTAACCAATTGTTCACCAACAATATCAAGGAAAACGAGTACCATCACCAAGTAAACAAGTTCATACTTTATCACCAAGATATAAACACGTCCCACCACTCGGGAATACACGATCCTACTGATCACTACACCATGCTCCGCATGATTCATACACCAACTAATTATCCATTTAAATAATTAGTAATGGAAATCACATACTATCACTGAGTACTCACTCTATAACACTCAATCATCTCCCCTATAATCAACAAAGTCCAAGGGCACTACACTCTTAGCGCACACAGTATAACAGCATAGAAAAACCCCATTCTGCTACGCTCGCTACACCCTCGCTAGGCGAGCTCCCAGCGAATGCTCGCTACCTGTTCGCTTAGCGAATCTCCTCGCGAAGGCAAACAGAACCTACTAGACTCACTCGCTACCTCACTCGCTAGGCGAGCACCTAGCGAACGCTCGCTGCCTTCTCGCTAAGCGAAGTGCTAGCGAGTTGCCTGCGACTTCTCAAGTTCTCACAGTTCAGAATTCTCACTCTTCTCTGATTCAAGCCTATTCTATAACATCCACTTCCTATACTATCCGTATTACGACCAATGCATATTAGGCTTATCAATCTTCCTATAATTCTACTCCAAATCAACATTACGGCACACTACCGACACTTTAGAGTTACTCTGAACCTTACTCAAACCAAACCAACACCAACAGTCAATCAACAATGGCAACATCAAACATCCGTACATCATCATATACATATTATTCCAAAGTCATCACTTAAACAATCTATCGACACATCAAAAAGGTCACACAGAACTTCCCTAAAACCGTAAACCCAACCTATACGCCAAATTCACCAAAAACAACAATTCACCAACACTCAACATATTTCAATCCATCAACATCAACATAACTCAACAATCAATAGCATGTCAATATAAAACTTCATCAACGATACATTCCTACGGGGTTAAGGAATCCCCACTACCCTATACATGTATATACCATTCCCAATCAAGTTTCTCCCCCCTTACCTTGTTAATCGGTTGATCGATGAAATTCTTCCTGGATTTGGTCTCTTGGCCTCCTCTTTTCTTTCCGTTCTTCGTTCCCTTTTTCCTTCGTTCTTCTCACTTCTCTCGTTCTTTCCTCTTCTCTCTTTCTATCGCTCTTTCTCTCTTCCATCTTTCTATCGTGTTATTTTCTCTAATACTTCCCCCATCCCTTCATATTCTATTTTCCTTTTTATTTCCTATCCCAATAATAATAATAACTAATAAAAATAATAATATAATAATAATAATAACTAATAAAAATAACATAATAACAATAATAATAATAATAATAATAATAATAATAATAATAATAATAATAATATTATTATTATTATTATTATTATTATTATTATCACACCAATTTCCCACGATCTATGGTAATCCCTTTTCTCTCTATTCCAACTTTTCTAATATCTCCTTGCTACCCCTTCATATTTCCTTCCTCACGGTTTCTATCATGACTTTTCATATTTCCATTCTAACTTCCCAATAACCCTTCCACCTCTTATTTTACTTATTTCAACCACTAATATTCCCAATAATAATTCTAATATAATAATTATAATAATCATTATAATAATAATAATAATATAATATAATACTATTATAATATTATAGTAATATTCAACATAATAATAATAATAGTAATACACCCAACAATAATTATAATTATAATAATAATAATACTAATGATAATAATAACAATTATATTAATACTAATAATAAAATAATATGAATAATAATAATCTTAATATTAATAATACTAATATAATATTACTAATATTAATAATACTAATCATAATAATACTATTAATAATAATAATAATATTATTATTATTATCTCACCAAAATAATAATAATAATAATAATAGTAATAATATTATTATCTCACCAAAATAATAATAATATTAATAATACTAATAAATATAATAATATATAATAATAATACCCCCACCAATATTACTATTATTCATTATATTATCATATTCACACCAAAAATCATAATAATATAATAACTATATTAATAATAATATTATATTCTCCATATTAATAATATTACTACAAATATTAATAATAATCATAAATATAATAATAATAATAATAATAATAATAATAATACCACCACCAATATTACTATTATTTCTTATATTATTATAAACTCACCAAATTACCACCAATGATCTCCCATCTCATGGACACCCACCAAACATCATCAAATACACCCTACCAAAGGGCACATCAACATATAATATTTAAAATAATAATAAATGACTAAATAATTAAAATGGGTGTTACACAGAGCGCCGAGGTTTGAAAAGTACAAAGGAGATAGTTGCCCGAAGCAACATTTGGTGATGTTCTGCCGAAGAATGACTTCATTTGTGCATAACAATAAGTTGATGATTCACTGCTTTCAAGATAGTCTGACTGGGGCACCTCTGAGTTGGTATATACAGTTAGAGAGTAATCAGATCCGATCATGGGTGGATTTAGCCAATGCTTTTCTGAAGCAGTACGACTACAATCTTGATGTAGCTCCTAGTCACATGCAGCTGCAAGAATTGTCTCAAGAGAACAATGAACTTTTCAGGAAGTATGTTCAGAGATGGAGAGAATTTGCTGCTAGGGTGCAACCACCGCTTCTCGACCGAGAGTTAAAAGGCATGTTCGTAAACTCCTTGCAGAGCCCGTACTTCGAAAGAATGCTTGGAGTTGCACCAAATTTCTCTGAATTGGTAAGGGCAGGAGAGCGCATCGAGTATGGTGTAAAGACTGGAAGAATCCAGAATGTTTCGGGCGGTCAGGCTAGTGAAACTGAATCTCTCTGTACCTGTCAAACTAAAGAAGGCGTTGTGATCAATGCAGTCATGACAGATGTTGGGTATTCTCAAGACGAATCGGTGAAATCTGTTGGTTCTTCGTCTTCTCAGCAGTCAGTATCTTCTGTGTCTCGACAGACAATTGTGCCTAGGGCACCACATCGGGAATATTATGTCGCTCCTCTTGCAAATCCACGAGCCCGTGGCCGAGGTTATCAGAATCAGCGTCAGAATCAGAACCAACCTCGTAATAACTTGGAATGAAGGAATGCTCCTTCTCATCCAGTTCCTGTGCCGTATAGCCAGATTCTGCCACAGTTGATTCAGAATTATTTGGTGGAACCCAAAGCTCTTAAGCCCGTGCTAGAGCCTTACCCTCCTGGGTACAACCCCCATGCTCAATGTGGTTACCATGGTGGATCCCCGGGGCATTCGACTGAAGATTGCAAAGCTTTTCAGGAAAAAGTGCATCAGTTGATCGACAAAGGGTGCATTTCCTTTCCAGAAGGAGTTTTGGTTGTGCACTACAACCTCTCGGCTGTCTGAGCTCGCAGATTCAGAGGGTTATTTCCAAAGGCCAGTGGTCCAGACAAGCAGACGTCCTCAGCATTGGCAGTCCTCAGACTTTTTATCATTTGCATTTGTAGTTTCCTTTCTGTTAGTTACTACTTGCTGTTAAACATTGTTTGTTTCGAATGGTAATATTGATAAAGTGACTATGCATTTTTCTGAATTAATCATGTCGCTGTCACTCATTTACTACATTGCACCGACACTTGCACTTTATTTACTCCACTTTATCACTATGGTTAGTAAAGATTGGAGGGAGGATGACGAAACTGAATACTCATAACCGATGATCGTATGCTTTCAGATAAAACCTTGCCGATGACGTACAGGCATTGTTTCAAATCCCCCAAACACTGGAGATATAAGGAGGTAGTCCCTTGTTAACCACTTCGAGCCGAGAAGTAGGAGTTTCTTTCGGACTTTTGAACCCTCACATCTTAACCCGGGGCAGGGTAGTTGTCAGTTGGCTTGATCGAGCGTTCAAGTCTTATGGAGGAATGTTGCCTTTCGAGGACCAATCACATCGCACTCTTCCCTAGAGGTCGTACCTCATCAACCACAATGGTTAAACCTCACCAATCAGGAGTGAGACAGTTATAAACCTCTCGGATGAATCCAGACAGCCAGTGTCGCACGACTGCGTTCCAAAAGAAAAAAGAAAGAATAAGAAAGCCCGTTAAGTAAAAAGAAAAGAAAAGCTAGAAAGCAAATACTTAGGCAAAAATCAGGGCATCCCGCTGGACTTCAAAAATCGAAAAGAACTCTGAAGAGTCGGTGTTGCGGTGAAATTTGGATGTCAAGCTATTGATTAACTTGAATCTTAATTCATTTACAACCGGTCTTTGATTTATCCGAAGGAAAGGTTAAAGAAAGGAAAAACCTAAAGGGGAGAGATCTAAGGTTCGGGGGTTGGTTAAGATTAGGGAAGGTATTAGCACCCTAAACTTCCGTAGTACTCTACGGGAACCTTTTGTTTATTTTTTTATTTGTTTCATTTTTTGCTTTAAGGGTATGTACAAAGGATTAAGGGTTTAAAAGACCTAAGGGGTTAATTCTAAGTTTACTCGGCAAGACATCGCATCTTGTGCCTACATATCCTTACGGGAGTGGAATCAGAGTAACTGTAGTTCCCCTCTCAAGGGAGGTTAGAAACGTCTTGACTGTGGCCAAGGTTTGTTCAGAGACTCCAATCTCTATGTTAAAAAATGTTAATTAAAATTAAAATAGGGTTAAATTAGGGATTCCACGGCGGAAAACCTTAAAACAGAGTACGGCGACTCTTTGACCTAAAGCTAGGGGTAGTTTTGTAATTTTGTCCACGGCGAGACATTTGGGCTAAACAGGGTTTGATCCATTAAAGGGGTAAGGCTATTGACTCGGCGGCCAAAAGGCTGGACCTAATCCTTCGGAAGGATAAAACTGTAAAAAATGTGAAAATATGACAAATCATTATATGGAGGAATAATTAAGGTACAGAAATAAGAAAAGTAATAAAGACAGAGGGTATAAAGAAACAAAGAAACATTTCTGAAAACATGAAGAATATGAAAATATGTAATGACACTTAGAATGAAGTGAGGGAGGAAAATAGTGTGGGGCTGTGGCCACCACAAGCACATCTCAACCTCGAGCATGCACATGAAATGCCAAAAGAAAGAAAAGTAATAAAAGGGTACATAAAATGACACGACAAACATCAAACATCAGGAGTTCCTTACGAAAAGGTTTTAATTTTTTTAATATTTTAATTATAAAAAAGGTTTTAATTTTTTAATAAAAAATATTTAAGTTAAAATTATAAAAAAAAATTAAGTTTAAATTATAAAAAAATGTTAAGTTTAAATTATATATAAAAAAAATGTTTTTGGGAACAAAAAGGTTTTTTTGGAAAAAAAATGTTTACGGGAACAAAAAAAGGCTTTTTTTGGAAAAAAATGTTTACGGGAACAAAAAAAGGTTTTTTTTGGGAAAAAAATGTTTACGGGAACAAAAAAAGGTTTTTGGGAATAAAAAAAAGGTTTTTTTTTTGGGGAAAAAATGTTTACGGGAACAAAAAGGTTTTTTTTTTGGGAAAAATGTTTACGGGAACAAAAAAAGGTTTTTGAAAAAAAAAAGTCTTAGTTTTAATAAAAAAAGGTTTTTGATTTTGAAAAAGGTTTTGATAAAAAATAACAATAGAATTGCAAATGCAAACAGACAATTAATGGACATGCAAACAATCATGGTTCATACAGATCAAAATCTACGGATCTAAACAACAATGAAGGTTAACATGGCAAGGATGCAAATAAATATGAAAAATGCAAAGGATTTAGGAATCTAACCTTCGAAGCGGAGGCTTGCTTCGGTGAATGTTGGTTTGGTTTGAATAAGAGAACACTGGAGAGCTCAGAGGGCTTGCTTCGGTGAATGTTGGTTTGGTTTGAATAAGAGAACACTGGAGAGCTCAGAGGGCTTGCTTCGGTGAATGTTGGTTTGGTTTGAATAAGAGAACACTGGAGAGCTCAGAGGGCTTGCTTCGGTGAATGTTGGTTTGGTTTGAATAAGAGAACACTGGAGAGCTAGAGGTCCGATCCTTTAAAGCCAATGAGGGTTGTGCGTTGTAAGAACAACAACCTTTTTCCTTCTCTGGTGTCTTCTTCTCTCTGTCTGAACCTTCCGCCCCTTTTTTTCAACAAGGCAACACATGTATATATAGGGAACAAATTAGGGTTAACACCCAAATTGTCAATAATGTCCCTAGAGCCCATTTTAAAGCCCAAACTAAATAATTAATTAAGAAAAAAAATAAAATTTAAATAATTTAAAATAATTAAAATAAACTTAAAATAAAAACTAATAATCCTATTGATTCCTAAAATCAAAAATATTATAAAAAGAACAAAAAATTTTTCAATATTTTTTATTTTATAATTTTTTGGATATTTTTATGAATAATTTAGAAAAAAGTGAAAAAAATAATATTTTAAAAAATGATTTAATTAAAATACGAAAATAATAATTAAATAATAATAAAAAACTATTTTTGTTATTTTTTAATGAAAGATAGAAAAATTTAGAGTAAAAATAATAAAAAACAAAAAAGTGACAAAGGTGAGATTCGAACTCTCAACCTCTCACACTCACAACTCCTTACACATGTCCTCTTGCCAATTATGCCATTTTTACTTTTTAGAAACAAAATGCATGCCATATGATATTTACCTGC